>JACXGI010002634.1:0-71154 GCA_016801175.1 Esox masquinongy
TTCTAATTTTCTGAGATACTGAATTTGGGTTTTCATTAGTTGTCAGTTATAATCATCAAAATTAAAAGGAATAAACACTTGAAATATATCAGTCTGTGTGGAATGAATGTATACATTATACAAGTTTCACTTTTTGAATGGAATTACTGAAATAAATCAACTTTTTGATGATATTCTAATTATATGACCAGCACCTGTATGTAGTAAAAACAGTTCAGATAACTTTTTTTGTTTCTTTCCAATATACAGTAAAATAGACTTGATCCCTCGCATGCACTTTCCCCAGTATTGAAGCCGTGGAACTTGTCTTACCTTTAAATGGATTCTGAAGCTTCTGTGCACTACAGAATAAAATCTTGAACATGTACTTCTTACTGACAGTCCACGTATAGTATTAGTTTGTAGATCAAACCTTTATGAAATGTGTAGCTTACTTGAAGTTTTTATTCTCTGGAAACTCTCATGTCTTAAAACACCAAGCTATTTTGTTTGTGATTTGCTTTCAACAATAGATTTAGTGGACACACACAATACATATTTTTGGGGAATTTGTTATCACACATTTGCTCTAAAGCGAGAAAGTCAAACTTTAAAGTGCAGTCAAACACCAATCAGCGTTTTGTCAAATAGACAAAATACATTTAAATCCAGAATTAAATACGCATTGGAAATAATAGAACATGGCAGGTCACATTACTTCCCCGTGGCATGGAAACCTAGCTGTCTGCTCCACAGGTGAAAAAAGGGATGCCAAGTCTACAACAATTTCAGGGGGAATGCTCTGTTTCGAAATGCTGCTGAAGTTAACTACTCTCTATGTGCCCAGCCACTGTATTTCCACTTAACCCGGGAGAGGGAAGAGAGAGGAGGGGTTGAAAGGGGAATGTTTGTGTCTGCCTTCGTGTCTACTCTGCCTCTACAGCATTTCTATGTGTGACACATCTGCCGAGAGGAAGACAGAGTAGTGGGGGAAAATTGAGATAGAGGTCCTATTTGAACAAAGTGAATTGAGTGGAGTCCAAAAGTATTAAAGTAACTGCCCAGTGTTTCCAGATTTCTATGAAATATGACCTACAATTACGTAACATATGACTAATTTAGTTTTCCTTCCAAAATGTTTTATTAAGTATGTTAAAAGGCGGATTTTCTATGTAGGGATGTGTGGGTGTACCTGAACACCAAGGCAGTTGCTTATTGGTCAGTTGAAGCACATCAGGAGGATTATGTCATCCTTCTAACAAGATAAAAGTGTGAGGTGGGGTTTTGGAAGGGTTTTCAGTAAAGAGTTAACTGAAAATTTCTCTTCGATACTGTTGCAAAGTTAACAAAAAAGCAACGCTCAACAAGTGAAGTGGGTCTTCACTTTAGCTGTAATGAATACATGAACTACTTTGATGAAAAGATCATCACCATTAGAAACCAAATATCTGACTCCTCCTTATATAGTTATAGTCCCCAAAATCTCAGTTGTCCTGAGAATGTCCTGAACCTCCCTGACCAGGTGTCAATGGGGACACTTGAATTTTTTGATCCTGTATCGCTTGACACATTCACTAAATTTGTTATGAGTTCTAAACCCACAAATTGTTAGCTAGACCCGATTCCAACAAAATTACTTAAGGAGCTATTTCCTGTGCTAGGTCAGCCAATGTTGAACATAATAAATTGCTCCATTTCCTCCGGATGTGTACCAAACTCACTAAAAATAGCGGAAATTAAGCCTCTTCTAAAAAAAATCGAATCTGGATCCTGAAATATTAAACAATTATTGGCCAAAATCGAACCTCCCGTTCCTCTCAAAAATCTTAGAAAAATTTCCCAACAACTGAATGCCTTCCTGAAGACAAATAACATTTATGAAATGCTCCAGTCCGGTTTCAGACCCCATCATAGTACTGAGACTGCACTTGTGAAGGTAACAAATGACCTTCTAATGGCCTCAGACAAAGGTTCCGCATCTGTCCTGTTGCTTCTTGATCTTAGTGCTTCTTTTGACATTATTGATCACTCCCTTCTCTTAGAGAGACTGGAAACCCATATTGGGCTACGTGGACATGTTCTAGCCTGGTTTAAATCTTATTTATCTGAAAGATATCAGTTCGTATGTGTGGATGGCATATCCTCTGACAAATCAAAGGTATGTTTTGGTGTTCCTCAAGGCTCAGTTCTGGGCCCATTATTGTTCTCACTATATATGCTGCCTCTGGGTGATGTAATCCGGAATCACAATGTCAATTTTCACTGTTATGCTGATGAGACACAGTTATATATTTCAATGAAGCATGGAGAAGCCCCAAAATTAGCTACTTTGGAAGCATGCGTTTCAGATATTAGGAAGTGGATGACAGAGAACTTCTTGCTTTTAAACTCAAGAAAAACAGAAATGCTGGTTTTAGGACCCAAGAAACAAAGAGCTTTGTTGGCAGACCTCACTGTGAACCTCGACGGCTGCATGGTTGTATCCCAAAAAACTGTAAGAAACCTCGGCGTTACCCTTGACCCTGACCGCTCCTTTGATGAACATATAAAATATGTCTCAAGAGTTGCTTATTTTCATCAGAAACTTTCTATCAAAAACTGATGCAGAAAACCTAATCCATGCTTTTGTTACTTCTAGATTAGATTACTGCAATGCTCTTCTTTCCGGTTACCATGACAAATCAATAAATAAACTTCAATTAGTGCTGCACACGGCTGCTAGAATCCTAACTAGAACAAAAAAATGTGAACACATTACTCCAGTACTAGCCTCTTTACACTGGCTGCCTGTTAGGGTTAGGGCTGATTTTAAGGTTTTATTGTTAACCTAGAAATCAATACATGGACTTGCTCCTACTTACCTCGCTGAAATGATCCAGCCATATATACCTACACGTAACCTTAGATCGCAAGATGCAGGCCTTTTAATAGTACCTAGAATTTCTAAACAAACAGCCGGAGGCAGGGCCTTCTCTCATAGAGCTCCACTACTGTGGAATGATTTGCCAACTAAGGTTAGAAATGCAAACTCAGTGCAAACTTTCAAGTGTCTACTAAAGACTCATCTCTACAGCATGGTCTATGATTAAGTGTAGACTGGCCCAGGGGCATGAAGGTGACCAGAACATGAGGTCCTGGCCCATACCTGAGGAGTACCAGGCTTGAAAGACCCGTTGCTGTCCCGGTCCAAAGTCCTCCTTGTTGTGTTGCAGATCAAGACGATACCCAACGATTTCAGCTGCCACTGTGCTGACCCCTGCCCCCCCGGGTTGTCCCTGTCCTTGTCCATCTGGTCATGCTTCCGACCTGGACTAGGTTTAAATAAACTCTGGACTCAGCCCACATGCATTTATTAATTATTACAATTTGTACTCTTAATATGTTCACCCGGCACAGCCAGAAGAGGACTGGTCACCCCTCTGAGCCTGGATCCTCTCTAGGTTTCTTCCTAAATTTCGGCCTTAGGGAGATTTTCCTAGCCACTGAAATTCAACACTACTGTTGTTTGCTCCTTGGGGTTTTAAAGGCCGGGTGCTTTGTAAAAACACTTTGTGACAACTGCTGATGTAAAAAGGGCTTTATAAATACATTTGATTGATTGATTGATTGATTGATACAAATCTGTATATATTTTTATATATTATAATTTGCAATTTTGTTTTCATTGATTTAATCTTTTCTGTCAAATTGTAATGATCTTCCTATTAAATTTCTTCAGTTTGTGTTGGAAAAAGTAGGGTTAATATCCAAGAGAAAAAAATATCCAATCAAAATTTTTCTTTGGTAGTATCTTGGTAGAAATTATCTAGCTATGCTCCACACTCATTGGCTAATCCCTCAGGTTTTGAATAGAAGGCACCAGCCAACGTCATTGACAATTACATAAATAAGAGCAACATTTTGGAATGAAGGTAGAATCAACCAATCACAAATTGTCTTGTAATCGGTGGGAAAATTGTATGACGCCTCAAGGCTCCCTAGAGGGCCTAAGTATACATCACTAATTCAGAGCCAACAGCGAGCCTTATCTTGTTTTCTCACCTTGAACCTAGCTAGCTGGCTAGCTTTTTGCAGTAAGTATACTGTATGAAATAGCGATGGGAAGTTTACTGATCCGCATCTTTTTAAATCGTTCAGTAAAAAGAACGAATCTTTCGAGTCATTTCAGTCAGCTCCCTCCCACTAAAATCACTATGTCGGGCTACACTTGTTATAAAGATGGGAATAGGAAGGAACCCTAGTCCCACTGTTAATGCTAACTAGGAGTAAATGCTAGAACATAGCATGCTTTACAGCTATCAACAAAACCATGTTCATTATGTATATTATCAGAAGATGTATAAAACTTCTGACTGCAGGCCAAAGGGCATTAATTATTGTACAAAAAACACACAAGTGCAACTCATTTTCCAGAGTCATAATCAAGAGGCTAAAATCAGGGTTCCATTTAGACTGAAAGAAATCATCAGAAAATAGTAATAAAAGTTAATTCTAAATGTAATGATATTTATCCTATCATTACAACTTTTAAAATGTACTACTACTATTTTAATTTATTATCAGATGATAATAGACCAAATAACTTTTTGTATTAATTCTGTATAATAAGGCTGATGATAAATGAGTGACTTGGAGATCCAAAAGATTAATGCTATCTTCTCCTTCTTAGTCATTGTCGTTCCTTCCGGTGATCCAAAAGATTTGTTCGAAAAGGACCATGAGAAAAAGTTTATTAATTAATCTGATCAGTTTAATAGAGTCCTGACAGTTACAGTATTACTTAGACATGCTGCCACAATGTCGGATGGAGGTAGGAGACAAGAGCAGGGAGAACGGAGGACATTTAATAACTGAAACAAAACGGACAGGAATGAAACAGAATACTTGATAAAAGGACTAAGACAGAAACAAACTAAAACACAGAACAAAAACAGAACTAAGTGAAACTGGGGTATAACCAAAACAAAGACTGACAGGATACAATGGGGAAGCAAGAACTTAAATAGGGCCCGTGATCAGGGAAAACAGGTGGAGGCAATAATCAAAGAAAACAGGTGTCCATGATGAAGTGAGGGAGATGGCGTTGGATTCACGGTTGGCTGCTGTGCCAAAACGTGACAATAACATAATCATTTGAAAGCTGAATAACAGCTTACTGTCCTAATATTTATTGTAGCTAATGTTTCTTACTTTGGAACATTAAGAATGATTATAAATGAAATACTTGGAGATCAGAAAGATTGAAAGACTTATTTCCTCATTAGCCGTTTGCCTTCTATCGTTCCTTCAGGTGATCCAAAGGGCAGAAAGATCATTGGATCATCGTTCATTTCGTTCATTGTTCCTTCCGGTGAATGAGATTCAAAGATCCGTGGATCATCGCTCATCATTTCCATCGTTCCATCTGGTGAACGAGATTCAAATATCCGTGGATCATCGCTCATCGTTCCATCATTCCTTTCGGAGGTCCGAACAAGCCATGGATCATCATTCATCGTTCCTTCCGGTGAACGAGTTTTGAAGATCCCAAAGAGCCATGGATCACCGTTCATTTTGTTCATCGTTACTTCCGGTAAACGAGATTCGAAGATCCTACTGAGATGAATCATGAATCACGATTCACCAAAAAGATTTGTTCAAAAAGAACAAATCGTTTGCGAATGACCCATAACTAGTATGTAAGGTTGGCGATGGCCCGGCTGTTTGCACTGGCTATGACAGGGGTATTCAAATCTTACCCTAAGAGGGCCGGAGCCTGCTGGTTTTCTGTTCTACCTCATCATTAATTAGACCCACCTGGTGTCTTAAGTCTGAATAGGTCCCTGATTAGAGGGTTGCAATGAAAAAAATGGAGTGAAACTGGCTTCGAGGGCCAGATTTGAATACCCCTGGGCTATGATCTCAATCGAAAAGGAACTTCTTTCAGATATCTAGGTCTCCGTCCGTGGCCCAGCGGAAGTAGCACATAGTGTTCATTTCTGTAAATATCCAGAATGGATATTCGCTAAAATCGTATGGTTTTCTTGAGCTAATTAGACATTCTAACAAAGTGATCTGTACATAGTTTGTGTTCCTATGGGGATCACAGCCTGCGTGAGGCAGAAGTAGAGTAGCAACAAAACTGACCACAGCTGACTGAGCGCATTGTGTACATTTATATGAATATCTAGAACGGTAATCACTAAAATCGTACAGTTTTCTTTAGCTAATATCCAGACATTCTAACAAAGTGATCAGTACATAGTTTGTGTTCCCACAGGGATCACAGCCTGCGTAAGGCAAAAGTAGAGTTGCACCAAAACTGGCCAATGGTGACTGGGCCATAGTGTACATTTCTATAAATATTCAGAACGGAACAGTGATAACTAGAATCGTACTTACCAAATATCCAGACATTCTAACAATGCGATCCGTACATAGTTTGTGTTCCTATGGGGATCACAGCCAGCGTGAGGCAAAAGTAGAGTTCCACCAAAACTGGCCACCAACGGAGTGCATAGTGTCGGCTACATTTCTATAAATATCCAGAATGGTAATCACTAGAATCGTATGGTTTTCTTTAGCTAATATCCAGACATTCTAACAAAGCGATCCGTACATAGTTTGTGTTCCTATGGGGATCACAGCCTGCTTGAGGCAAAAATAAACTTGCACCAAAACTGGCCACCATTATGCACGTCATGTAATGGAGAATTCAACTTATCCTTTGATTGTAGGTCTAATCCTTGTTGCCCAATCACAAATGACGCTGCTGCCAGAGGCGTTGCTAGGATCACAATACATTCGGGGCTTAGCCCCCCCCCCACCCCCCAGGACAGAAAGTACAGGGTTTTGAATGTACATGAGGAAAATTTCAATGTACATGCTAGTGGCCTACACGTCTACATTATCATAATGTGCGATCGGAATTATAGATGAATAGATCAGGGGCTATTTTTTTATTATTATTTTTTTTGGGTCAATTTGAGATCCGGGCTATTCATAAAAGATCCGCGGCTATGGCCCCGGACGCCCAGGCCTAACGACGCCACTGGCTGCTAGTATGCCATAAAGCCTGGAAACATGACATTTACAACGTAGGGATGATGGGAACATTTGGGGTCATTGTCTTGGAGGTAAAAACAATCATCACGATGGCGAAAGACACTGGTCTTATTGGTGAATACCAACATAGTTTTCGTTCCGTTTATGCAAGATAGATCTTTGTTTTCAACCCAAGACCTTTTAGAACATATATTTGAGCATAACCAAGATGCCGAGGAAGGGGATTCTATCCAGGAAAACTTTTTACCAGGGGGACGACAATGACCAATTAGCTCAGACAGGCGACTGTGTGTAGACCCATCCGGATAACAAGTACATCGTTATTTATGCTATACCACCGTATTACGTCGTTTGTATTATAAATACGATATAATAATGTCCGTCTGTCAACATACTATGGGGATGTTATTTGGTTTTTCGAAAAAAGTTTGGTATTTTATTGATGTTATAACGAGACATAACTACAACTGCGCTACCGGTCCCCTGCTCCCATCTGGTGACCATTTGATGTAATTACATAAAAAATGAAGTGAGCGTCTATCAAAATTTTGAAATATGGTTTGATATAAAGGGTGGAGAACCCAAATATTTTTGGGGAACTCATATTTTTTACATTGTATTATTAATTTTATTCATTAGTTACAGCCTAAAACACTGTAATATGACAGTAAAGGCATGGGGGTATCAGAAAAAGCCCTCCAATAGGAGGTAATAGGACTTCCAAAGTAAGGGCAAGTCACTAAGGTCCAAGTCCGGAGAGGTTCTTACAGTTTAACTAATCCAGCTGGTTGGTATTTCAGAGACACATTGACTGTTTGGATTTAAGGCCATACAAACTAATATTAGGATAATGACAGGGTCCAAAATTAACGCCCGCCAAGCGCCGAACCTGGCTAGATTTTAGGTTTTGGCGAGTAAATCTCAGAAGGCTATCCGCCACAATGGCGCGTAAATGTTTGTACCCAATGTTTCCCTCTTATTGTAATCAGAGCAGCTGAGAGCGGCGCTGCTAAGTTGTGATGCGCGCAACAGAAAAACAGAGTATGTTTATGACATAAAAATTTTTTTATCACTTAGTGCATTTTACTTTACTTTTTTCCATCGCACGCGGTTTTCTATGGCAAGAGCATCAGAGCAGAGCAACAACGTTCGGAGTATCAAGCTTGCAAGTAAAGTCAGAGAAAAGTAACTCAGTGTCTGTGCATGCGCACGTTTGTGTTGAACTGTCTCTAAGTGGCTGTCACATTGATATAAAGAAGGTAGCCATCGTCTGACTGAACGACAACCCAAGGTAAGAAGCTAGCGAGCTAACTGTCACAACTCCATAGCTACAATGGATTAGCATCATGCAGGCAACATTAGAGATTCGGCAGCAATAATAAGACCTCTGGTTTTCGTCTTTCGCCTTCAAAATAAAAATCTGCAGTGATATTCGGCAGCAACAATAAAGCCTCGATCACGCCTTGGCCAAACCAGATCCGCCAATTTTGTTGTGAATGCATTGTTTTGTTAAAAGCCCTTTCCATATCGCTACGCTTTATGTTGTGATTTATGACGCATCTATAAATAGAGGCTGATATGTGCAGTTGCTGGTTAATGCTACAAATAATGCATGGAGGAAGATTTCATCCGATATTCGGCTACCAGCTCAGTAACTTTAACTTGTTGACTATACAAAAGTTCTGAACGTTTTGTTATGTAAGCAACTGCACGTTTCTCAGGTCGTATGCCTGCCACTTGAGGATAACTTGCTAGCTACATACAAACTCTGTTCTAGCTACAAGCTGTATAGGTAGTTTGAATGTGTGTAGAGCAGTGTATTTGGAAGCATTTTGTTCGTTTTAGTCATTACAATTATTATTAAGTAGGCCATACTTTTTACAAATAATATTTAATATGTTTACAAATATATTCACTTAATTCCGTTATGACAATGCTTTTTGGAGGAGATGAGATGCATAACTTATTTATAAATTGACAGTTTCCGGTTTGAGTAACGCACACGTTTTGGCGCAAGAGTAGGAAAAATCCAACGCATGCAACACCCCAAACGCGATGCCTCCGCAAAGGGTACGCATAGTGCTGCATGTCTTTGTATCATAACGCACAAGTTCATTGGAAATTACTGAACTTCCGTTGTTACGCATATGTATGACGGATTTGGTCTGGCCAAGGCATCAGACCTACAGCGTCAAAGCGCTGTAATACACCGGAAGTTAATTCATTTCAAATGGAACGCTGCGACTGGCTTACAGCATTGCAGTGCAGAAGCAGTTGCAGAAAGTTTGGTCTTGTGTATGCGTTGGATTCATCCAATGTATGCATCAAATTGTATGCGTGGAAACAGGGTGGAAGTAGTAGCGAACGGGGAATGTCGAATTTTTTTTGCACTTATAGCAAACAGTTTATTTTCTTACATGTGTATGCTAAAAAAGTTAACATATATTTTTTGATAATTCACTAACTACAACGTTAATAGTACATAAAATATATATCAGAAAATGTATTGTGCAAGCATATCACGTTTGATAGCCAAAAATATAATTTCCCTCTCAAATTAAAAGATTGGAGATTATAACAATTCCAAATAGTCAAGATAGTATTGATAGGCTCATTCAACAATGAGACCAATGGCTGAGATCGCGAAAACAGGTTGAGGACTTTCACCGACTGATTGAAGAACTTCAGCTTTTAGGAGAGGAATTTTGTAGCTACTTTCGTCTGGACCAAGGCCAATACAATCAACTGTTCCAGACGGTTGGACCATGGACCAAAATGGACAAGCAGCGCGATTACATCTGTCAAGTTGAACGCCTGGTCATTTGTGTCCGGTAAGAAAAATGTAATTGATTTGTAGTGTTTAATACCGTAACTAAAATTAGGAACTAAACAATCTAAAGTAAAGAGCTTGTAATAAAGCCCATGTTATGTAACCTGCTTTCACAATCTTTATTGCGTTAAGTTTTCATAAGAAATGGGACTGATAGAAAGATGAAAAAAATCTACCTGGGGTAAAATATAAATTAAACAAATTACTATTTAAATAATACATTATATAAGGTAAATATTATAAGGTGGAGCACATAGATAAATGGTAAGAGCTTAAGTTAATGTAGAGAACCATTCTAATATCAAAAAAACATTTTCTTGTTATTATTATTAATTTGCTTTTGCTCATTAGCTTTGGAGAGGGTTTATGTTATAAAATATGTATTGTGTCATTTAACTAACTTCCAGAAGGTGTGTGCAAATTAGTTAATTTAGCTTTTAACATTAATGGATGTTTGTACTTACTACAGGTAACAGATATTGAAACAAGAGATTGTCTGATTTATTTTTAGTTTCATTCAGGGCAGGGACTTGGAGTTGGAATACGTAAAGTTTTATGTCACACTACTTAAAAGATTGATTAGGGTATTTCAGACAGTGCAGATTAAATGATTGTCATCAAAAGCTTGGAACTCCAGCAACCAGTAAATTGCGTGGATGACATGCCTGTTGAAATAGAAAATTCTGACACCACCCCTGCTGCACAGCTTTGATCAGGAGCCACCGCTGTTCCTCTATAAATTGTTCAGTCAATAAAATAAAATAAAAACAGTTTGAAATCCACTGTTTGGACAGCTGCACGTAAAAGAGAAATCATCACGTTTTTTCCTGCCCATAACAGTGATGTAATTATCTAAAAACACCTTACAAACGCAGTTCACAGACACCCCAGCAGCAGCCAAACATCTTGGTAACCCCCCTTTTCACAACACTTTATGAAGTTACAGCATATACAATGCATTCAATGACAATGATGAACATAAAGTGCGTAGATCATAGACAGATACTCCCTTCCTGTCAGCTGAGAAGAAAATATAGTTATTGTTAACATACAAAGTGTTGAGTGATTTATTTTCTATTGTGTAAACAAAAGAAGAAAAAAAATATGCACCCAGCATATTTTTGGTTACAATTTCTATGCTTTAATCTGTGTGTTCAAGAAAAGAAAATGTATGCATGAAATATTTTGCTCACTGGGGTTCTCAAATAAAAGAGAGGGAATTCTGGGATATCCTTCTACTGCTAACCATGCCTCTGGCGTGAATGAAATGAGCACTGTTGGTTGTGTAATGGAAACCATAGAGTGGCAAAGGAACAAGATAGAGCGAAAAGAGTAGGAGGAGAAACAGAATGGAGACTTTCCGTCTGGACCAGCCACACGTTCCAGCGTACAGCCACAAGATCTCTGACACATGCCACTGGATGCCCAGGTCCCTCTGTGCTCAGTAGTTGGGTTGTTTTTCCTGGTCCGGTCATGCTGTCAGTGTAAACTCCTGATGCTACTAACAATCTCACAACAGGCATTAATACATACTTCCTACTCTACACAAACCTGATGTTTTCTCCATTCCCCTAACCCTTGTTTTGATCAAGATTCTGAGTGCAATCCTGAGCATGTTTTGAAAGCTTGTTCTGGAGAATAGCCAGAGGCAATGGAACAGACAGACAGTTCACACTCAACAGTTTGTTTTGGTCCACCATAGCAACAAAGTTTCAATGTTTTATGTCCTTTTTTTGTTTCCAGTCAAGCATAAATTCTGTGCGATTACTTTGGAAAATTGGTCAGATCTATGGAAGTCTGTTGTGTTCACATGTCGTAGTACAGTAGAAGTAGTGTGCTTGTGTATATGTATGAGTGAGTGTGTACATGGGTGCATATATGCGTGTCTCTGTGTGTTTAAAAAAGTTGGGAGGGAATGGAACTGGGAGCTATGTCTGACTGTTGATTTAAAATGGGGGGGGTCACCACCCATAACATCCCCTTGACAGAAAATTGAAGGCTATAGCAGTATCTCTGTCCTCTGTTTCAAGTCTGTTTATTCTGGAATTTAATCAGAAAAGTCTTGATCTCAGTTTTGTTTTGTTATTGGTTTGTATTGCTAAGTGTCCTTTGAGTCTACGCAGGCCGAAGTCAATGATCTCACCATGTTGGTGTTGACATATGTACAGTGGTATCTGGGTGGGAGAGGAACTGCTGGCTGGAGGGAACCTCGGTTCCAGAAAAACAAATTGAGAAAAGATTCAGAATCCTCTTTATTCACAAAACACGACTACATATACCCAGAATTTTAAATGGTGTATTGGTGCCACTAGTGCTAGACAACATACAGGTACAGAAAATCAACATTGTACCCAAACCAGACATAAGAATATGTACATACAAACAATGGGAGGTGAGCATATAGTATGCCGATGTGATATGAGGTTTTGTTCAATATTGGAAGGGGAGTATATACTTGGATCTACATCCACCTGTTACTTGATCTGGATATGTTTCTGTGTGTGTGACATAAGAGTTGGTGTTCATGTGTCCTGACTAAATGTCCGAATAACAGTATTGCAAAGCAATGGACAATGGTTGCATTCAAAGACATCAATCCCTGAAGTCATGGTTCTTGTTTTTTACTGTTCAGGTGCAAAGTTTAAACTGCATTATTGTTCACTTTGAAATTGTTTTGTTCTTCAAACATTCCATTTCAGATTTTACTAATTTGGCAAACAATCTTATCCAGATGACCAGTGAATCTCAATAACACCAATTATACATTATCTATCATGGGAATCCATAAATCACTGCCTTTATCTTCTGCATAATGTTTATTCACATGGAAGCATGGAACAAAAAGGTGAATTTCCATTATTACTATGCCTGACCTGTCAACAGAGCACCCTCTTGTGGCCAATAGCTGGACTTGAACTGTTCATTATCTCAGTGTGTGGGCGGAGTTCTGACCACAAGGCAAGCTGAAGCCATGCCAGGACCAGCATGGTATTCACTGTGTAGTCAGTCAGTTTAATGCTCGTCTTTAGGCAGCCAAGATTGGTACACCCAAAACCACTAGGATCTGGTGATTTGAGCCAATTTGCCTGTGGTGCAGAAGAAAGGTTTGTGTACAATCTTTATGATAATGTATTTGAGGCAGCTCTGCATTTCTGAACGCCTTGACATCTCTTAGCAGTCTTTAGATTTTGTGGGATCAGAGCTAAACATAAGCCTACTGTCCTGATTATGGGCTAGGAGTCTCACTAGACCCATTCCGACTAATATGTAATATTCATCTTAGGGAGAGTAATTCTAGTAGGCCTAAATAACGACCACAGTTTCTCTTTCTCTGAGGGAAGCATTAAGATGAAAAATTTAGTTGTTGCCCAGTTGTGTGCATTGCATCAAAATAGAACATTTATTTAATTTAGAACTTTTATTTTCATGAACAATTTGAGTTTCTGGAGAGTTGTTACGACAGACCAGGTTTTATGTTCAGTTTAAACTGAGCTAAATTCAATTGTTACAGGCATCTTTTGTAAACCTTACCAAAGGCAATACTATGTGTGGACACCGAGTTACTATACATGCGGTAGTCCCTTGTCACATTCAGAAGGTAGAATGCTGTGAACATCTGACATGCATGCCTTTAGGGGACTCCATAGGGACTTGTCAGACATATAGTGGAGCTCATAGCTGAGACTGTGTCGCGCAGTCTTGATCATTATTAGTCCAGAGGGAAGGAGCAAAACATTATCAGGGTGTGGAAAACAAGAAAGTGGGATAGAGAATGCAAGAAAAATGGAGAGATGGATAGGAATAAAAGAGTGATGGCTAGAGAGGGATGGGGTAGTTCTGCTTATACTTCTGTTGCTGTCTCTGGCATCAGGATAGGCCAGCCGGTTGTCCTTCATCCAGGGACACCAGAGACTATGATAAAATAAGATGTTTATGACATTGACTGAGCTCAATGTTACTCGTTGCCGCTGAGGTATTTACCAAGGTAGATATGAGTCTCCCTCCCGTCTGAGAAAATTCTTATAAAAAGTATATTAATTGTTTATTAACACGTGCCTATTGTGTCATGATGAAATAAAGTTTTTCTATGCAGTCTGCACTTATCTAAACACGTTTGGTTAGATTTATTGACAATGCATGACCATAATCCAAGAATGACTAGAACTTCATTTGTTAATTTAAACACTGCAGAAATGTGTTCACAAGTTTTGTAAGGACTTACCTCATCAAAAAACATAAAATTATCATAACTGACTAATAAATTGTAATTTAAGTCAGATGCTAAGTCCTTTATTGATCCAAAGCTATTTATGACTGTGGGAAGCAGATAGGATGAAAATTCCGTTGATGAAAATGCATTGTAACATTGATTAATTAACCGTGCTTAACCTTTTAAAAAACATGAAGGTCAAGAGGTGAAAACTATATTTCAGGACTGAATTATGAGGACATAAAGAGATAATGCTGAGATACATAGCATTTCTTTGCCTTGATAAAAGGGGTTTGAAAGGCCAGTCATTATCAGTAAAATGTTTCATTATTATTCATGGGAATGATTTATCAGTTGTCTGGATTAATGTGGTATTTAAACAAAGGAGAGGAGAGGCAGTTTGGGCTGTCTGTTATAACTACCATCCTCTAGGGGGCACCATAACCTCAAGAGTCTGTAATGTGACTTCAAAGTGGCTACATTTACTGGTCACTTCTCAGTCATCACCACTGAACTGGGGCTAGATAGACTCACACCTGGGTCCAAACACATTTGTAATGTAACCCTAAAATCCCCAACAACAATCAAAGTCTTAATTCCAAAAACATTTTTTGAAGCTCAAACACCAATTTCTCAGCATGGAGTTTCACAACATTTAAATCGATAACTGAAAAATTTTACTATTGATAAAATGTTTCAAAATATCTTTTCAAAACATAGAAAACTTACAAACATATTTTCAGATAAACATCAAATAAATGTATATACATTAATATAGTGTTGATGAAATAAAACAATTTACTTTTATTAAAAATAGTGTTTTGTTTGCCATATTAAGGTCTACTTTGCGCCATTAGTGTCATAAATATTTAGTTTCAGACGTTTTATGAAAAACGAAGAGCTTGGGTAGGTATGTAGGAGCAGGGTGACATGGGAGAACAGGGGAGGTTAAACACAAGACGGGCCGTGGCATTCTGGACAATTTTAAGGAATTTATTGGCACCTGTGGGGAGCCCTACCAACAGTGAGGGGCAGTTGTAAAGACGTGAGATGACAAGTACCTGGATTAGTTTCAGCTTCATGTGTGAGGGTAAGGTTGTACTCTACGAATGTTGTAGAACATGAACCTGCAAGAGCAGATGATTGCTTAACATTTGCAGAAAAAAACGGTGTTGTCATGGATCATGCCAAGGTTCTTTGCACTCTGGGAGGGGGACACCGTAAAGTTGTCCACATGATGGAGAGATCTTGGTATGGACAGGCCTTTCCCCAGCAGTAGATAAGTCTTGTCAAGGTTAAGCTTGAGGTGCTGGGCTGACATTCAGGCAGAGATGTCCACGAGGCATGCAGAGATGTGTTGCCATCTGGGTATTAGATGGGGCAAAGGATAAGAATGTTGCATTATTATCCACATAGACATTATAGAACAGACTATGTGAGTTTATGAGGTGAGGGCCTAAAACCCAGCCCACAGGGACACCAGTAGTGAATTCTATGTGGCATCCTCAGATCATCTCTATGTTTGATCCTCTCTGTATGAGTATGCAGAGCCTGAGACATCCAGTTCCACGAGGATGGAGAGGAGGATGTGATACTTCGCAGTGTTAAAAGCAATAGATATAGTGGATATCAATGACTACACACTCCTATTGAAAATCCAGCATTTGTTGATGCTGAAACCACTAAAAATCAGGTCTGATCTTTTTTCACCATTAATAAGGTGTTGTAACCAAAAATACTTAAGGGAAAAATAAATTTATATTTTGTCTAAAAACAACAATAATAATACAAACTAAACAACTGTCTTGGTTGCAAGTCTGTTTAATCATATAATCTATACTTTGTGGAAGCACCGTTTGCTAGGATTATAGCAGTTTAGGTTTCCAACCTAGAACACCTGAATTTTGCAATTTTAGCTCACTCATCTTTGCAAAAATTTCAAGCTCAGTCAAATTGTGAGGGGATCTCCTTTGCACAGCCCTCTATAGGCCAGCCCTCTATCAATTCAGAGCCCTGATTGAGATCCGGGCACTGACTGGATCTTTTTTGCAAGCCGTTCCTTGGTTGATTTGGTAGTGTGCTTTGGGTAATTGTCTTGTGGAAAGGCAAACATTTTCTTAAACCCCTTTAATGCAGTGGTTTAATCACAATCGCCATATACTGAACAGAATGAAGGTAGCCTAAAGCATTCGCACACATGAATATAAGCTTAAAACAAGTTTAGGTTTGAATCTCAATCATACACTTTAGAAACGTCATTGAATTATGTAAAATCTTTTAAGTTGTACCCAGGGAAACTATTCACAAATGTTGAGAAGGGCCAATATTCCCCTATATTCCCATCTTGTCCTGTACCCCAAAAATGGAGCAGGTATCTTATATCAATCTATCCTAATAGAAAATAAAAAGAGCACCCTAGTGGACCAGAAGGTCATAATTGTATTATCATGAAACATTAATTCAAAAAATGGTTTTATTGTTTTTGTTAAAACAGTCCCTCAGCCAGCCAAATCCCCAGTTGATATCTTTATCAGTCTCTCTCTCCTACGGTCATAGTCACCAGCTGTCAGCAGGCCATACATCAAAAGCTGTACAATAACCCACTAGAGCATGCCTAGGTCTTGTTATGAATAAAAATCTTTATAAACAGATTGGTATACAATATCTGCTAAATATTTAGCTGTTTGATATACAGTAGCATATCAATACGGAGTGTCAAACTTAAACTTTAATACATTCAATCTCTATTTGTTATAGTACTGGTGTTTTCTTTGTTTTCCTATAACATTGTGTGTGAGGTGTATACCTTTGCTTCTGTTTGGATTTGTTTAATACCACTAAAAATTTCTGTATGATTCAGCCTACTACAGTAACAGGTTATCTTCAGCTTTCTGGCAGAGGTCAGAATGTTGATTTTTATGGATGCTGCCACCACCATGCTTGATAGTAGGTACTATGTCCTTTGGGTGATGAACTAGTTTGGCTTTGCTCCAAACATAACTTTTGTAATTAAGGCTTCAAAGTTTTACTGTGGTCTCAGAGAACAAGGAAAGAACACGTTGTTAAGGGCCCAGGGGGCGTTTTATTAATGGAAGTCATAAAGGTGAAGAGTGGAAATCAAAAGACAAACCGCTCCCCTAGGGATGCTGCGTCGTCTCCTAACTAGGTCCTAATGGGAGGCAGCTGTGCAGGTGATGTTCTGGCCCTGCTAGTGTGTACACGACCCTGCAGTCTCATGTCCTTTTATGGGGATTGGCGGGGTGTTTACCTCTGCTAATTAGGAACAACTGGAACATGCTTTCAAATTACGAGCACAATGGGATTCATCATTATAAGAACAAAGGTGCAAACAATTCTGCGGTTTAAGAACACGTCATGAATCTGACATAGACTTTTCGTAGGACCTCTCAAGAATTAATTTAAGAAAAAACTTAGGAAGATATTGGTGAATGAGGGCCAATGTGCTTGGTTTTCATAACATGGGGATCAGGATGATTAATGATGATTGGTGAGGCTGATTACGATGTAGATGATTGTGATTTTGCTTCGCATATTTTCAATGCTGATTTTTACCTGATGACTTGAGGATGTGCGCAGTGTTCATGTAATTTTGTACTACTGTTATAATTTGTTCTGCTGTGAATGATAATCTTTAGAACTGTACCTATTCATATTGATGGCCAGGGAAAACATGGTAAGGTGGTTTAGCAAAAACAAGGACTCTGGGATGTTGATATTTCTTGCTGGAATTAAATCATAGAACAAACCATAATGCATGAATCAAGTCAACAGTATCAATGACCAACAGACACAATGGATATCATTTCATTCATACATCAAGGTGTAGAAGTGATTGAATGTATGCTCATTTAGTTTACAACAGAACATCTGTTTGTCCGTACTCAGGAAGTCACGTTCAGTCAAAGCGTGACAGTAATTAGCCAATGGGCTTACAGTACTGTGTTGTGTATTCTGTCCTGCGATCTCTAAAAAGTAGAGGACAACCGGAAGCTTCTTTGCGATTGAGTGTTGCCGTGACAGGATGGATAATCTTATCCATTCTACTGAAGATCTACTGTTTTTTGGAATTTCTGAGCTAACTGCTAACTGGAAAACTGAAGGAGTTCTTGATTTTGGATACAGATGGACTGTCTTAAAGTTACACCATATTACGGACCGTTTGTCAAGATTGCAAAAGCATTTGGTAGTCGAACAAGCCCTAGTTAATTCCCCTGTCTAGACCACGATTTTTGTGTGAAACCTGTCTGTGGGTGCGGAAAGTCCGCTCTAGTTGAGTAGAGCGTAGATCGGTGTATAGAAGCTTAGTTATTTGTACGATTAAGACCTAGAAATTCCCGTGTCTAGGCCACATAGAGTTGTTACATGGGTGAACCTCTCTTCGGGCGATAATGAGAGAGTCCGCAATAGTTCAGTAGTGTGCAGAAGCTTAAAAAAGGCAATAGTAGAATTGGAAGCACAGCTTGGGTAGTACTGAATTAGGGCCAAAACTATATCACCAAGGAACAAAGCCACTTGCAAGCCCATAAACACACACATTTGAGAACACAAAAAACTATTGCCAACATCTGGTAAACGGTTAACAAAAATACACAGGTTTTACTAAAGTTGTCTACACAAAGGAATCAAAGTTTAGTGTAGTGTTGCTGGAGGAGCTGAAAGAGATTCCTTCACATGTAAGAATGTAGAGCCCTTTCCTGGCCAGCTACTCCCAGCAGCCATTTAAGAGGTGGAAACCAGCAGCCATTAAAGCGACAGTTACTATTTCCCAATGCAGAAAATGCTCTGCTGAGATTTCGTGCCTGCTGGTATTCTGTTCTACCTCATCATTAATTGCACCCACCTGGTGTCCCAGGTCTAATAAGTCCCTGATTAGAGGGTTGCAATGAAATAATGGAGTAGAACTAGCTTCAATGTCCATATTTGATTACTCCTGCACTATAGGTACACTCTGTAAGGTGTATACATTGTTGAATTTTCCACTAAGTTCCATGTTATTACCCTAATTTGTGACATCAAGTAAACTACACTTTTTCATTTCAGGGAACATTTTCAAAAGTCTCATTTTGAATCTACTAATAAATATAGCCAAAATGTCACATTATATTTACCTCACTGTTTGCTTACAACTAGCTTTTTCTCCTGTAAGCACACATTTGAACTAGCAACAAAGTCAAAACTGACTAAATTCATCCAAACAATAATGTCTTTCAGCGCTAATTTTAATTTAGGCATATAATAAGTAGTGTAGTTAGAGGATAAAAGCATACAGCCAATAGCAGGTTATGACTTAAGGAGGCTATTTAACATTGGAGTGACAGGACCACAACTAGTGCAAAAGAAGTAGTGTGGTCAAATAAGTTTCTAGTCATGCATATGGTGCTTTAACAATTGAGTTCTCTCACCTTGATAATGTGTGTTCATTTCATTTCATCCTGTCTTTGCCCTGCGTGTAAAGGCAATCCGATTGAATGGATGGAAAAAACAGAATACTCCACAGGGTATGCTTAAATACCTGCTGGGTCCATGTAAAGCCTTTCAGTTCCTACTGACAGCACGCCCTGGGTGTATCTTCACCTAGCACAACCTGATGAAGACTGGCCACCCCTCAGACTCTGGTTCCTCTCTAGGTTTCTTCCTACGTTTTGACCATACTAATGTGACTAGTTTTTCCTAGCCACTGTGCATCAACTCTGTTGTAGCTTGTTCTATGGGGTTTCAAGATGTTTATTATATGATTTTGTTCATACATTTTCCTAAGGTAGCATCATCAGTGGTGAAAGTGCTGATAGGCGGGCAGATAAGACCCAGCCCCTTTTAGCAGCTCTGAATGTAACTGTTACATTCCAAATGAGTTAACTGGACAGATCTCGCTCACAGGCTGCCAGTTGAATAGCCCTGCTGTAACTGATCCTTTGATCCTTTTAAATAATGTATACCCACCCCATGCTGTGTGTGTGTCTGTTTCATCACCCACTAAATAATTCAGTTGGGGCTCCTTAGTTGTTAAGGTGATAATTATTCTTGCACAAACAGCATAATGTATATGCTGAAACCCAACAGTGATACAAGCCAATCAGTGCTACTTACCATAATCGGTTTTTCCCCCGCTGCTAATTGTTTAAAAAATCCCACATTCCACAAGCAGCATGTGCCAACCACAGTAAAGTTTTCTGTGATGACGCAGTTCAATCAGAGTGAGAGAAAGGTGAACAACACTGGAAAAAAGTATCAGTATAGACTATAAGTTAACAAGCAGACTTCGCTGTATGCCTCCGATAAACCTTCACAGGGTTTACCTGAGGCGACTAACGTTGACATGGTTGCTAACATTAGGAATGCTGAGAACAACGTTAGCGAAGCTACCATGAACCCGCTGCAGGTTATCTGTGAACGAGGTGTAACAGCACGTTAGTACTCTTATGTTAACCCAGTCTGCGCTGTTCCATGTTGGAAACTCGAATCTACAAGTAGAGCCGTGCCAAGCAGACCCATTTCTAAAACCAATCCCCAAATGCTGTGTATGCACAAATCCACCTGTTAACCTTGCTTTTAGCATGGTAAGTTATTTAATGTTGTTGCTACCCTAAACTAGACATTAATTTCCTAGCCAGTCGCATTTCCACTAAAACACATTATAATCGCATAACTAAAATAAATTACATATCGTCGCTGTCGGCCGAAACCTCATACAGTGGATATAAAAAGTATACACACCCCTGTTAAAATGCCAGGTTCTTGTGATGTAAAAGAATGAGACAAAGATAAATCATGTCAGAACTTTTTCCACCTTTAATGTGACCTATAACGTGAACAATTCAATTGAAAAACAAACTGAAATCTTTGAGGGGGAAAAATAAAAAAACTCACAATAACCTGGTTGCATAAGTGTGCACACTCTTAAACTAATACTATGTTGAAGCACCTTTTGATTTTATTACAGCACTCAGTCTTTTTGGGTAGGAGTCTATTAGCATGGTACATCTTGATGTGGCAATATTTGCCCAATCCTCTTTGCAAAAGCGCTCCAAAATCTGTCAGATTGCGAGGACATCTCCTGTGCACAGCCCTCTTCAGATCACCCCACAGATGTTCAATTGGATTCAGGTCTGGGCTCTGGCTGGGCCATTCCAAAACGTTAATCTTCTTCTGGTGAAGCCATGCTTTTGTGGATTTGGATGTGTGCTTTGGGTCGTTGTCTTGTTGAAAGGTGAACTTCCTCTTCATCATCAGCTTTCTAACGGACGCCTGAAGGTTTTGTGCCAAAATTGCCCGATATTTGGAACTGTTCATAATTCCCTCCACCCTGACTAAGGCCCCGGTTCCAGCTGAAGAAAAACAGCCCCAAAGCATGATGCTGCCACCACCAAGCTTCACTGTGGGTATGGTAATCTTTGGGTGATGTGCAGTGTTGTTTTTGCGCCAAACATACCTTTTGGAATTATGGCCAAAAAGTTCAACCTTGGTTTCATCAGACCATAATACATTTTCCCACATGCTTTTGGGAGACTTGATGTTTGTTTTTGCAAACTTCAGCAGGGCTTGGATGTTTTTCTTTGTAAGAAAAGGCTTCCGCCTTGCCACCCTACCCCATAGCCCATTCATATGAAGAATACGGGAGATTGTTGTCACATGTAGCACACAGCCAGTACTTGCCAGAAATTCCTGCAGTTCCTTTAATGTTGCTGTAGGCCTCTTGGAAGCCTCCCTGACAAGTTTTCTTCTCGTCTTTTCATCAATTATGGAGGGATGTCCAGTTCTTGGTAATGTCTCTGTTGTGCCATATTTTCTCCACTTGATGATGACTGTCTTCACTGTGTTCCGTGGTATATCTAATGCTTTGGAAATTCTTTTGTACCTTTCTCCTGACTGATATCTTTCAACAATGAGATCCCTCTGATGCTTTGGAAGCTCTCTGCGGACCATGGCTTTTGCTCTGAGATGCAACTAAGAAAATGTCAGGCAAATCCTACTAGAACAGCTGAACTTTATTTGTGATTAATCAGAGTAACTTTAAATGATTGCAGGTGCGTAATTACTTCTATTTAACATGAGTTTGAATGTGATTGGTTAATTCTGAAGACAGCCACATCCCCAGTTATAAGAGGGTGTGCACACTTATGCAACCAGGTTATTGTTTTTCATTTTTCCCCCTCGAAGATATCAGTTTGTTTTTCATTTGAATTGTTCACATTATTGTTCAAATTAAAAGTGGAAAACGTTCTGACATGATTTATCTTTGTCTCATTCTTTTACATCACAAAAACCTGGCATTTTAACAGGGGTGTGTAGACTTTTTATATCCACTGTATCTCCCTGTTCTGTCATTTTCATTTTTTTTCATAAATTGGTCACCCTTCACGTCTGTCTGTAGGTTTTACAAATATTTAACCAATGAAAGGTATTCAAAAGAGCTTGAAACTAAACCTCATAACTCCATTGGATCCTCAAACTGTCGGCAAAACCTCCACACAACTCCCCCCGCCACCATTAAGAATGAGGACGTTCCACGCACAGCACAGCTGAAGCTAAACAGACTTCATCTGAGGCGCAATATTGCTTTTATTTTACAATTTGCTGCTTTGTATATCTATTTATGATTAATGAATTTATTTTTTATTTATGTGTGCAGTTTTAAATGGGATTGTGTTTGTTATAATTTTGTATAGGCTACGTTTTTTGGGGGATGTATTCAACTACAAGAAAACTGAGAGTACACATAGCTACAATAAGCTTTGTAACCTCTAAGTTCATGATAACATGCTATGCAGTTACTGGGGGGGGGGGTGCAGTGCCCCTCTAAATTTAATTTTGTGCCCCCCTAAAAAAAATCCATAAACAGTTACATAAAATATCAACGTTTAATAATTTAGTTGATAAAATATCAACTAAATTACATACTAATCAATATTGATATAGCATGCATTTGACATACAGTATTGATATAACATGCCTTTGAAATGAAGATGAGAAAATCATGGGCAGAACACAGAAACCCCCCACCTGGTCCCCCTTTTGGTGCTTTGATATAGCCAATTACAATTTGAAAGGTGCAGATATGATGACACCGTTACGTACAGACGGACAACCACGGTCAAAGTTAATGAGTAGGCTATGAACCAGTAGTTGGCTAAAATGAAATTTGAAGTTTAAAGTTTTTAACCCGTGTCCAAAAATGGATATCAAAAAATCACATAAGTCTCAATGGCTGCAAAAGCTACTACAAGTTTAAGCTCTGGTGAAGATGAAGAATCAATGACAAATCAAGATACAGCACCGCTAACCACAATCAACATCACTACATATGAAGCTAGCCCAGGCCTTGGCGCTGCCTCTGTAGCCTCACATCCTAAGCCTATAGCTACTCAGGATTTTGTTAGTTTAAAAAAAATGATGCTAGGCCTACAAGCACTACCTGCTTGACTAATGGGCCACAGCCGCCACCACCCATCACTGCACCTGAGCTTTTGGGCTGTGACAAGCCCAATCATGTGACACTGGATAAATACCCAAGCCGCCGGTATAATGGTAAAAAAACGCTCTTTTGTAGAGACTAGGTTTCATGGCAGAGACTGGCTAGAGTACTCAGTCAAATTAGATGCAGCATTTTGTTTTCACTGTCAGAAATTTAGTATGTCAAGTTCTAGTGCCACTGCTGCGGTTGACTCGAAATTTACCATCAAGGGGTATTGCAAATGGAAACATGCCATGGAATCAAACAAAGGATTTCACATCATAATCCTATCATAATTGTTACTGTACTTGGTGCCTTGATCAAGAGCACAATGGTAAATGGTAGAACTACTGGATCATAGACCACCAACTTTCTATTTAGATTTACATGGGATACCAAGAGATTCTGCCAGTCATTGTGATAATTTGAGGGGAGACATAATTAAGGGCCATGACATACCCAGTTTGAATGGACCAACTTGGAAAAAGACAGCTCCTGCACTTATTTAATTTCAAATCAAGCAGTGTCCATAGTTTACAATAAAACAATGTCTTTAACATAATGCACTACTTTTTAGACAGAAATTGTTTAATTAAGAACAAATTTGAACACATTCTAAAATTAAATACAGACGTTTGTGATTATTTGTGATTAATTATTTTAATCATTTATTTTGATGAAAATCATCAATTTTCATAATTTTGGCTCTGTATGCCACCACAATGGATTTGAAATGAAACAACAGAGATGCAAATGAAAGGCAGACTTTCAGATTTAATTAAAAAGGGGTTGAACAAAAATATTGTATGAAACATTTAGGAATTGCAACCATTTTCATACACAGTCCCCTTATTTCAGGGGCTCAAATGTAATTGGACAAATTCACACAATCATAAGTAAAATGTTAATTTTAATACTTTGTATTACAAGTAATACAAGATTTTCTGCTTGAAAGATTTTCTGCTTGAAATCTGGAACGCATGGACATCACTAAACGCTGGGTTTCCTCCTTTGTGATGCTTTGCCAGGCCTTTACTGTAGTTTCAGTTTTTGTTTGTGGGTCTTTCTGCCTTAAATTTTGTCTTCAGCAAGTGAAATGCATGCTCGATCGGGTTGACATCAGGTGATTGACTTGGCCATTGCAGAATATTCCACTGCTTTTCCTTAAAAAACTCCTGGGTTGCTTTTGTAGTATGTTTTGGGTCATTAACCATCTGTAAAGTGAAGTCCAATAAACTTTGCTGAATTTGGCTGAATCTGAGCAGACAATATATCCCTATACACTTCAGAATTCATCCGACTGCTTCTGTCTTCTGCCACATCAATAAACACTAGTGACCCAGTGTCATTGGAAGCCATGCATGCCCATGCCATCACACTGTCTCCACTGTGTTTTTCAGATGATGTGGACTGCTTCGAATCATGAGCCGTTCCAAGCCTTCTCCATACTTTTTTCTTCCCATCATTCTGGTACAAGTTGATCACAGATTCATCTGTCCAAATAATGCTGTTCCAGAACTGGGCTGGCTTTTTTAGATATTTTTGGCAAAGTCTAATCTGGCCTTTTTATTCTTGAGGGTTATGAATGGTTTGCACCTTGTGGTGAACCCTCTGTATTTGCTCTCGTGAAGTCTTCTCTTTATGGTAGACTTGGATAATGATATGCCTACCTCCTGGAGAGTGTTCTTCACTTGGCTGGATGTTGTGAACAAGTTTTTCTTTACCATGGAATGGATCCTATGATCATCCACCACTGTTGTCTTCCGTGGACATTCAGACCTTTTTGTTTTGCAGAGCTCACCAGTGCGTCATTTTTTTCTCAATGTACGAAACTGTTGATTTGGCCACTGCTAATGTTCCTGCTATCTCTCTGATGGAATAATTTTTTTGTAGCCTAAGGATGGCCGGTTTCACTTGCATTGAGAGCTCCTTTGACCGCATGTTGTGAGTTCACAGCAACAAAATGCGAATGCCAAACTTCCAAATGCGAATGCCAAACCTGGAATAAACTCCAGACCTATTACCTGCTTAATTGATGAAGAAATAATGAAGGAATAGCCCACACCTGTCCATGAAACAGCTTTTTGAGTCAATTGTCCAATTACTTTTGGTCCCTTGAAAAAGAGGGGGCTACATATTAAAGAGCTGTAATTCCTAAACCCTTCCATCAATTTGGATGTGAATACCCTGTTTCACTTTGCTCCTAAATTTCTTTGTGTGCTCCTACATTTTTTCTTTTATGTAGTCCTTGGCAAATAAGTTAGCGTAGAGCCCTGGAAGCATGTTGAGGCAACGCCAAGGCCAATGGAGATACATGCTCTGGCAAGGGGGAGGTTGTAAATTATTTGGCCTGCCACTTTATTGCTGAAAAAACAGCCAATTATGTGTTGTTCATCCTCTTTAGTTAAGGGCATACAATATATTTCTTAAAAAGAGCTGTAAAAAAACTATATTTCTGACTATTTTTAGCAATTTATATGGCACAATGATTCCCTACATTAATGACCAAGGAATTTTGCTTGCCCCAGTCTGCCATTGTTTGTTGATGTTGTTTGTATTCACACAAAATAATTTCTCAGTCAAAACATGATGAACACTATCATTCCACTATTAATAACTGTTGTTAGCCATGAGTCTGGTGACTCAGTAAAACTCAGGCAATAGAAAAAACCTGCCAGACCCACCCCGGGTCCAGCCGTAACCTTGGTAAAATCTGAAGGCAGAGGTTAGCCTGGGCAGACAGAGAGAAAGGAGGAATGGAGAGGATTGGATTAGAGAATTAAGAAGGCTTAGCAGAGGAGCCTTTGCTCTAGAGATATGTGTTTTTCCTTTAAAATAGAGGATTTTTGAGAGAGGAAGCAGGATAAGAACTGAACCGTCGTCCCGTTAGGGACATAGCCCAGTTCTGGATGGACGTCCCCTGTTAGGAAAATAGCCCAGTTCTGGATGGACATCCCCTGTTAGGGACACAGCCCAGTTTTGGACAGAAGTCCCCAATAATATCCCATTTAGACCAAGCCCAAACAAAACCAATTTGACTATGCTATGAATTATACGCATTGTATTTTTCATGTACGAATAATACGTAAAGGGAATTGTGACCAAGCTAATACATTTCCTTTCAGCAACAGACCAAGTGATCTTTTCCGTAAAGTATTGGCTCTGGGTTAGTATGAATGTAGCAGTAATCTGGCGGCTGATTTTTTTACGCAATATACCTGCTGTGAGTTCTCACTGGGGTGAACCAATCACATGATTTCACAGCTTAGCTTGTTGACATTCCAGGACAGGAAAAGTCAAAGGTCAATTCTAGCATTGTTAGGCTGTTTATAGAAGTCATTGTTCCTCGTGTTTGCTTCCAAAAAGAATGTTAACTCCAAACGGTGTAACAATGCTTTCTTCATTCCAGAAGTACTTCATAGTTATCAAGTCAATGGGTTTTAATAATACATACATACATACATACATACATACATACATACATACTTACAGGTGCATCTCAAAAAATTAGAAAAAAAAGTTTTATTCTAATATTTTGGAGATTCTGGATTTTTGATTACCATGAGCTGTAAGCAATGTAATCATCAAGATTGAAACAAAAAAGGCTTGAATTATTTCAGTTTATGTGTAATGAATCTAGAATATATGAAGGTGTCACTTTTTGATTTGAATTACGGAAAAAAACAAACCTGAAAAAAAAAAAAACGATGAGTGGTGATCCATGGCTCTTTCAGATCTTCGAATCTTGTTCACCAGAAGGAACGATGATCCACACATCTTCGAATCTCGTTCACCGAAAAGAACGATGAATGAAATAAACAACGATCCATGGATCTTCAGGCACATTGGATCACCAGAGAACAATGGAAGGTGAACGACTAATGAGGAAATAAGTCTTTCTGATCTCCAAGTATCTAATTTATCATCATCCTTAATGTTCCGAAGTAAGAAACTTTAGCTACAATAAATATTAGGACAACAAGCTATTATTCAGCTGTCAAGTGATTGTTAGGTACATGTCTATTGGTAATAGCCCACTGTAACTGTCAGGACTCGATTTAACTGACTCAGATTTATTAATAACTTTTTCTCTTGGTCCTTTTCATCCCGCGATCACCGGAAGGAACAAGAACGACTAAGGAGAAGATGGCATACGTCTTTTAATCTTTAGAATCTTTGAATCTTTTGGATCTCCGAGTCTCTCATTTATTATGAGGCCAAATAGACCAAAAAGGTATTTAGTCTATTATCTATTAGATTAAAATAGTAGTATTAGTACATTTGTAATGATAAGATGAATATTATTACGTTTAAAATGTATTGATATTTTATTACTAGTTTCTAATTAGTTATTTCGATCTAAATTGATCCTTGATCTTGCCTCTTGATTTTGACTCTGGACAATGAGTTGTGCTTGTGCGTTTTTTGTACAATAGTTAATTTTTAAGTCTTCTAATAATACACATAATGAACATGGTTTTGGTGTTGGCTGTAAAGCATGATATGGTATAGCATTTACTCTTAGAGTACTACAGTTCCTTCCTATTCCCATCTTTATAACAAGTGTAACTTGACTTAGACGGTTATTTGAGGGAGTCCTAGACTGCGGGGTGCCCGCAGGGGTGGGTAGAGTACTGAAAATCTTCTCAAGTAAAAGTACTGTTACTCGCCCTAAAATGTACTCAAGTAAAAGTTGAAGTACCACCTGAAAAAACTACTCAAGTAAGAGTAAAAGAGTACTTGATCAAAAAAGTACTAGAGTACTAGTTACATATTTTGTTCAAGACATTATAACGCCATAGTAACAACAAGGTTAAAATTATTTAAGAAAGTACAAACACAAACTGCATTTTTCATGTTTAAATAGGCATATGTTTTCCAGAGCCCAAAGCAATGCAGAATAGAAAAACAAAATAAATTGCTAAAGTAAATAATACTGTATCTCTATTATTAATTTGTGTTGCAAATAAGATTCTTGCAAATTAAGGCCATCATACATGTTACTGGTAAAAAAAATATATATATTCATCTTGTGTAGTAATGCTCAGTACATCTTGTCAATCAAATATTTGTTGTTAGTAAGTCAGGTCTTGGATGGAATTACTGACTGCATTGCAACTAAGCCACCTGGGTATGTTGCTACTAACCAAAGTGCATTACTAAATAATAAAATGCAAGTCAAACCCAATGAACCACTAATACAAATATACTAAGAGGTTGTAGTGTTATTATGTGTATCCGACTCAAATGAACGAAATTAGTTGAAAGATTTGTTCCTTTTTTAAAATACCTGGGCTAATTTTGTTTAAATACTTAAAAGCAAGCTGTCGAAAACAAAATTCCACTCACCATTATGATTATCATTTAAAAACGTCCATTCTCTTGTCCTTCTTTATGAAATGGATAATGGCAAGTTCGTGTAGCTTGTCTTTTGATTTTAAATTAGGGTGACCAGACGTCCCGGTTTGCCCGGGGTTGTCCCGGTTTGTAGCTAGGTGTCCCGGGTCCCGACAAATATCTGTAAAACACTAAAATGTCCCGGTTTTCGACATTCACTACCAAATTGTCCTGGTTTTCACCAAAATAAGAATACTGTAATGTTCCACATGCGAGTCGGAGCCAAACAAACAAAGCAACTTAGCAAAGCAACAATTCTAATTAAAGCTCAAGGGACGGGAAAACACACGACAGTGAAAACAGTAACAAACTGAGCCTGCTCCACCAACCACAAACACGCGCGATGACCAACATGCGTGCATAAGCGCATACATGTGCGCGTGCATGAACGTGCGGTACACTAGGGTCCCGGTTTGGGGGTTTCAAAATGTGGGTACCCTATTTTAAATCCGAAGTAAGTTCTTTTTTGATTGAGATCAAAGCCAGGGCTGAGAGCCAGGCCATCGCCATTACACTAACTGCAAAAAGCTAGTCAGCTAGCTAGGCTCAAGCGTGAGAAAAAAAATAAGGCTCGCTATTGGCTCAGAATTAGTGTCGTATACTTAGGACATCTAGAACGGCCTTGAAGCGTTATACAATTGTCCTTCCTATTGCAAGAAAATTTGTGATTTTGGTTGATTCTACTCTCATTCCAAAATGCTGCTCTAATTGAAGTCCATGTCAAAGACGTTGGCTGGTGTCCTCTAGTCAAAGACTGAGGGCCTAGCCAATGAGCGCTGAGCACAGCTAGATAATTTTACCAAGATACTACCAAAGAAAAACTTTGCAAGCCAAATTTGCAAGCCAACGAATGTCAGTCAACACACGCCATAAACAGTGGGCTACATTAGTAAATAGACTGTGGTAAACACACCTCTCAGAATTCTTGTATACTGCAATGTCTGTATATATTGTGCATGCCGCAAACATTGGTGTAAATATATCTGTCTGAAAAGTGACCATAATGTCCAATTTTATTTCAGAAAGAATACATCTACAATCCCGAAGTTCTGAAATTGAGATAATAGAGACAGCCAAGTACTGGATAAATGTCCACACTCAGAGAGAGGACCAAGTTCTAGACAAATGTCCCCATTCAGAGAGAAGGACAAGTTCTAGAACGATTGACATCCCCAGTTAGTGAAACAGCTGTACAGACTTACACAGCCAAGTTGTCATCTCTGATTACTGTGGATATTAAAAGTCTACACACCCCTGTTAAAATGCCAGGGTCTTGTGATGTAAAAGAATGAGATGGTGGCGGGGGGAGTATACCTTTCATTGGTTAAATATTTGTAAAACCTACAGACAGGCGTGAAGGGTGACCAATTTATGAAAAAAAAATGAAAATGACAGAATAGGGAGATACAGTGGATATAAAAAGTATACACACCCCTGTTAAAATGCCAGGTTTTTGTGATGTAAAAGAATGAGACAAAGATAAATCATGTCAGAACTTTTTCCACCTTTAATGTGACCTGTAACGTGAACAATTCAATTGAAAAACAAACTGAAATCTTTGAGGGGGAAAAATAAAAAACTCACAATAACCTGGTTGCATAAGTGTGCACACCCTTAAACTAATACTTTGTTGAAGCACCTTTTGATTTTCTTACAGCACTCAGTCTTTTTGGGTAGGAGTCTATTAGCATGGCACATCTTGACGTGGCAATATTTGCCCACTCTTCTTTGCAAAAGCGCTCCAAATCTGTCAGATTGCAAGGACATCTCCCGTGCACAGCCCTTTTCAGATCACCCCACAGATGTTCAATTGGATTCAGGTCTGGGCTCTGGCTGGGCCATTCCAAAACGTTAATCTTCTTCTGGTGAAGCCATGCTTTTGTGGATTTGGATGTGTGCTTTGGGTCGTTGTCGTGCAGAAAGGTGAACTTCCTCTTCATCTTCAGCTTTCTAACGGATGCCTGAAGGTTTTGTGCACAGAAAAACAGAAAAGAAAAACAGAAAAACAGCCCCAAAGCATGATGCTGCCACCACCATGCTTCACTGTGGGTATGGTGTTCTTTGGGTGATGTGCAGTGTTGTTTTTGCGCCAAACATACCTTTTGGAATTATAGCCAAAAAGTTCAACCTTGGTTTCATCAGATCATAACATATTTTCCCATGTGCTTTTGGGGGACTTGATGTTTGTTTTTGCAAACTTCAGCCGGGCTTGGATGTTTATCTTTGTAAGAAAAGGCTACCGTCTTGCCACCCTACCCCATAGCCCATTCATATGAAGAATACAGGAGATTGTTGTCACATGTAGCACACAGCCAGTACTTTCCAGAAATTCCTGCAGTTCCTTTAATGTTGCTGTAGGCCTCTTGGTAGCCTCCCTGACAAGTTTTCTTCTCGTCTTTTCATCAATTTTGGAGGGACGTCCAGTTCTTGGTAATGTCTCTGTTGTGCCATATTTTCTCCACTTGATGATGACTGTCTTCACTGTGTTCCATGGTATATCTAATGCTTTGGAAATTCTTTTGTACCCTTCTGACTGATATCTTTCAACAATGAGATCCCTCTGATGCTTTGGAAGCTCTCTGCGGATCGCAGAGAGCTTAGATTGCACTGAGATGCAACTAAGAAAATGTCAGGAAAATCCTATTAGAACAGCTGAACTTTATTTGTGATTAATCAGAGTCACTTTAAATGATGGCAGGTGTGTAATGACTTCTATTTAACATGAGTTTGAATGTGATTAGTTAATTCTGAACACAGCCACATTCCCAGTTATAAGAGGGTGTGCACACTTATGCAACCAGGTTATTGTAAGGTTTTATTTTTTATTTTTCCCCCTCGAAGATTTCAGTTTGTTTTTCAATTGAATTGTTCACATAATAGGTCACATTAAAAGTGGAAAAAGTTCTGACATGATTTATCTTTGTCTCATTCTTTTACATCACAAAAACCTGGCATTTTCACAGGGGTGTGTAGACTTTTTATATCCACTGTATGTCTGACTGCACCTCTCAATTAGTTGGTTTGAAAGATGTGGATTGAAAAAGATGGTTATGAAGAGGTATGTTAGCAACAATCTTCCATATCCCCTTTACTATAAAACTATTTAACTGTGATGTGAACAAACAGTTCTGATTGTGTTGCCATTTAATTCAGGTCATATATATGTATCCATTTATAGGCACTACAACACTTATATTTATAATATTTAATTACTATTACTATTACTATTCATACTGTCCACATTCCCATTTCTACATTATTTGAAATTGCTTCTAGTCACTATTGTTTTGTATATTTTGTATTTCCTATTATTACTTAATTGCTACGTAGATGTTGCGTGCCATGTCACAAGAATTTCCTTGTTCAGAATGACATGTTATTCGGTGCAATCAATCAATTACATTTATTTATAAAGCCCTTTTTACATCAGCAGTTGTCACAAAGTACTTTTACAAAACATCCAGCCTGAATTTGACAAATAAAATACTTTGACTTTGACTATTGCTGTCGTTTGGCAAAGGAAATCTTCAGATGAAACATTTAAGAGTCGAACTTTGAGCATCATCTTTAATCTTAACCAAACAGTGACCTATATAAGACCTTGTCATAACCCATGGTGCATTTGACCAGAACAGATAAATGAGATTCTGCATCTGCGTCTCCTAACAACAATCAGAAGCAGTTAAATTTCCTTTATCCAATTTAAAGACAGGACTTCAGGCCTTCCCATAAAGGACAGAGCACACCATCGTCAATAAGCCAGTTAGTTGAGGGGAATGTAAAAGGACAAAAATCAATTGTTGAATTATTTAATAATGGATTGGTGTGGCAGGTCAATGGTTGTAATCCAGGAGATCACCATTCTATTATCACTGATCTAAGGGGTTTCCTCCCTCACATAGCTTCTTTCTAAAATATCAATGTATCTCAGTTTCTGCTAAAGAAAGTGCAGTAGCCGACAGCCGATGCTCCCCCTTTTCTCTCATATTTTTCTTGTTCTTGCAACACATTGGGCCTATTCACACTATGAGTTTGAAATTAACAATAGTTTTTGCAAGATTTCTTCAGCAATAAAAACACGTACATGGTGAACTTTAAAATCTGTTTGAATGGAGCGATGAGAGCTCCCATCTCTAAGATTGCTTTCATATGTTACATTGTCCCTTAAACCTATTGAAAGGATGGGAAGTGTGTTTACTGGATGATTAGTCATGTTGGCTTAACACCAAACCTATATTTTGGAATTCAAGTAAGTGACAGGACTATACCTTGTTCTCATCAATCATGTTTTCCCATGTTTTTTTGAGACTGTATGTGTCTTAAAAATTGTAAATATTATGTAGCTTGGATGATCTTTCTTGAGAAAAATGGCTTCCATCTTGCCAAGCTATCTCACAATCCAGACTTACGTGCAATGGTACGTGTAATGGTTGCAAAGTGCTGGGTGTGCCCAGTTTCTGCCAGAAATTCTTGCAGTAACTTTCCATTAACCTCTTTGTTGGTTCCCTGATGAGGCTTCTCCTTGTCCTGTCATCAATTTTGAAGGGACATTCTGATCTTTGCAATGTCCTGGTGGTGCCATCTTGCATCCACTTCTTAATGTTGGTCTTCACAGTGGAACAGGATACATGTAATGCCTTGAATTCATTTATATTGCTCTCCTGACCTGTACCTTTCAAAAATAGAATCCTGTAGATCTTTTGTTTGCGCCTTGTGGACCATCTATGCAGCATGCAATCTTCAAGGGAGTCCTACAGGTATTGCTGATTTTATTCAGGGCTAATCAGAATCACTTCCAATTATGTCAGGTGTAGGCAAATTACCTTTGAACATGATTTGAATTGTGATTGGTTAAATGTGAACAGAGTTCAGCACTCAAGGTTTCTTCCCAGATTCTGACCTTGCTAGGGAGTTTTTCCTAGCCATATTGTGTTTGAATAGCTCTTTAGGACTGGGTATTTCTTTAAGTTGGGTATGTGTATAAGCACTTTGTGACAACTGCTGATGTAAAAAAGGCTTTTCAAAATTTGATTTACAATGTCCATTGTGAAGTGTGTGCACACTTGTGCAATTAAGGCATTGACAGTTTTTATGGAAACAAATATTTCAAAATTAATTTTCAAAAAATTACATATAATTTTCTTTCTGCAAACATCAGTAGTTGTTCATTTTAAGAAAACGGACAAGTTCTTTAGCCATGTTGTTCCCCTCACAGAAGAAATGGAGTTGGCATGTCATCTCTTGCTTGACTAAACAGGCTATGTGGATACACATACTGAAATCTGGATTAAACAGAGTAGCACTAGAAAATGGTGTACACTGTATTAGTCAGGCTCCAAGAATCTACAATACGTGGCTATGAGAGACTGTCAGTGCGCAGATTTTTCAATGATTTCAGACAAGGGCAGAGCAGGAAGTAAACACAGTTCGAGTGATACCCATTTACACTCATAATAATTAAAATAGCTAATTTGCATTTATAGACCTTAAAGACAAGAAATGGTTGTATAGTTTGTTGTGGCGACGGTTTAAAGCATGTCTTTTGATGATTCTGACCACTGCACTATATGTCTGCTTGCGCGCAACTAGACAGCCAAATAAATATCAGAAATAGAAGTTTGGAAAAAATGAAGAGACCACTGCACCTTTTTCTTTCCTTTCCAAAAAAGTGGGAAAGGAAGGTTTTGAGTGAGGAACAGAAGGGTTAAAATTAAGAGACTACTGCAAATTGAACGTTTCTGTTCCTCACTCAAAACTTTCCTTTTCAACTTTTTTGGAAAGGAAAGAAAAAGGTGCAGTGGTCTCTTCATTTTTTCCAGAGCTGTATGTCATTTAAAATTGTATTTACATTGAAATGCCATCCTGGTACTTCTCAATAAAATGAATAAGCCCTGTCCCTCCTCCCATTTCCTTCTGATCTATATCTTCTTTTTGTCAGAATGAGTGGAATACAGTACAGAAAACCTCCAAAGCTTTCCTACCAGTGTTCCCTAGGGAGAGGAGGGATAGGTGGCCATGGTCCTGTGCCAGGGCTGAGCTGCATTATTCATCCCTGAAAACCATCGGCTCGCTTATCGGCCACCCCCAAGGAGAATCAGGAAATTGGCAAAGGCAAGCTAATAAAATTGAAGTGAATATTGAAATAGGCAGAGGTTAGGAGAGGTTCTGTGCAGGTCCCAGGTCAGCAGTGGATTTCCAGCCTCTACTTTATCCACCGCTTGCTTCAGCAAAGGCTTTGTTTCATGTTCTGTATACCCATAGGGACAAACTTTGTGTTTAGATGGCTGTGGAGGAGAAAAGAGTTGTTGCCCTTTATTGTACATCACGTCAGAAGGAAGTTGGCAAGTAAAACCCATGCATGTAATATATTTGCTTGAAATAAGTGATATTTGCTTGAAATAAGTGAAAGAGATATTTGCTTGAAATAAGTGAAAGAATCTGCCAATGGAACAAGATAAATTACACTATGTATGACTTCTTGAAACAAGCACACAACCACAAACATCTGAAAATGGCAGGTATCATGAAATTAGTTGAAAAAAACTATTTTTTAGCAGTTCAGACATGAAGTATGAAATTATTAATATTTATCTGATGTCTCGTTTCTGTTTGTGTCTCTCAAGTCAAAACAACTTGTCACACCTAAAACATAACTCAAAGCTTATTAAGGAAATGCATCTTCTTTTAAGGATCGTTCGATTTTTAACCTGGAAAAGATAAATATACTTGATAGGACTTAAATTTTTTGAGGGGGAAATGCAGCATTCAGTGTTGCAGCAAAACGTTGCAGCACAATGTGGTGCATGTGTACCACAACTGCTGACGACATTGGCCCTGTGTAATGAATGCGTCATTCAAATGATCAGTGATGGGAAGATGACACAGTGGTGACTACATGTCATCTTCCCTTTCAGCAACTACCTACAAACACAACTGCTAGACTATATGTCACCAGTAGTTACACGTCACTTTACTAATTCAGCGTGTGTAGCTGCTGGACTTTCTATTTAAGAATGTTCCCTTGTTTCTACTGCAGTGAGTTTGATCTAGCCTGATTCTATCATTCTCTGTGGAAGTGAAAGAACCAGTGAAGGAAGCATGAACAGATGGTAACAGTCTAATTCCCATAATGCATGGCAAGTATAAACACCTTGGAGAGCATCAGGACTCACCACCAGAATATTGAGTTTAAACTGTTCCATTACCTGTATTCCAATCCAGGCCAATCTGTTATAACTATGTAAAAACATTAATAATACTGGTAAATGCTTACATTTGTCCCATTTAAGGTGTATTATACAGAGGTGAAAGTAGACTGTTTTTTATCATATAATGACAGATTACATACATTAGCAAGCAACAACACCATGAATCACTATTATTTACATTTTATTAATTTAGCTAACAATAGAGAGCAATTTACATTATTAACTTAATTAGCTGCTACTGTTGGCTACCCTTGCACGCTTGTCCACTTTCAAAAATAATTCCAGCATTAAAAAGTTTTCATTATGTACTCTAAATATGTTGAAGAGAAGACTCCTCTATTTTAAAAATAGCCTATATTAATTAAGGGTGTGGCCTTCTGTATTTAAACTGGCTATAAGCGGTCAGTCGGGGGTTTCCATTACCACAAGAGAGTTGTTGTTTTCAGGGAGAACAAGTGGCCAGCTTGGGCATATCCAAATGTTCAATATTTCAGTGATTTTTGTATGTAATGTTATCACATTCTCCTTGCTGGGCATTCCCTCCTCAGGACTGAATAATGTGATTAACTGATTAGTGCTATGTTGAATAATTAAGTTGTGGATTTGTAAATGTTTTTACATACTGTGATAGGGATTATCTAACATAACTTCCAGGGAGCATGTGTGCCTGAAACTGATGACCAATGGTCTTATGTGTTGTACAGCAGGAAAGTCAGTTCATGATTTTATAGTAAATATACTGAACAAAATAAACAAACAACAATTTCAAAGATTTTACTAAGTTATGGTTGATAATAAGGAAATCAGTCAATTGTGTGATACTGTCACGACTCCCTAATCTATGGATTTTGCATGGCATTTTCACATGTAAAAACATGGGAAAAACCTTTATGCATATGGAAAATTCGGGAAATCTTTTATATCAGCTTATGAAACACAGGAACAACAGTTTACACGTTGCGTTTATATGTTTGATTGGTTATTTTCTTGCTCAACACCTCAACAGAAGGAACCTGATTTATTTTATTCCAGAGGACCCTACCTGGCTGGTGTAGTTAGTTTGTAAACCCCCCCTATGACATACACCTGCCTTATGCACACACAAACTCTTATACTTTAAAATATAGGTATCAACACACAATAGACCAAGCAGTAAATTCCTTCCAGAGGATATGAGCCAAGAATATCCTAACTCGTGTGTGAGTAATTGTCAAGCCCGGTGAAACGACGGCAGCTCTCAGCACTAATGGAAGGGCTGTCCATTCATTATTCAGTCCTGAAACCAAAGTGCTGGGCCACATCATGAGTTATAGCTCAGCACGGGCTAACCTTAGACAAAGAACGACAGCAGCCTGGTTTGTGTGCTTTCTCCTGCTCTCATTTGTTTGTCTCCCCCCGTCACTCAGGCAGGCAGACACGGCAGAACTCAAGCTCTCACAGCTGTGGTGTGGCCAGACGGCGGTCATGCCAGGGTCGGGTGTATCATGTCCCGGGAGCCACGCTGCAGATGAAATGACAGACACCACGGGCTCTCGTGTTGCCGCAGCAGCCACGACAGGGAGGTGACTGGAGCAGAGTGGGCGGGCCAATGTTATACGGCCCTGGGGTTTGGCGTTTTTATGAGAACACAGAAAAAGGAATGCAGGAGCGAGGTGGGGGTTCAGAGGCAAAGTGACCTGGAGATAACACATGGCAGGAAATTGATAGGTTTGATATCTGAACATGCAGGCCTAAACTTGTGCTTCTGGGAGAATGGGACACTGCTGCATAGTGGAGCAGGGCCAGTCAACAGTGGGGTTAAAACACACTTAAAAGCCTGCACATTGCACTTAACTCACCCCCAAGTCAGAATGCCAATACTGCACTTTAAAACAATCTTGATTTCTTGTCTAAGCCTTCCTTGCCACAGGGCTGTAGAGGTGAAAGTAAGAGCCTATTTAGAATGCATACATTTTTGTGACAACTATTTAATTTAAATAGCATTTACATAACATGTAAATGCAATTTTTTATTCTCACTATCAATGAAAATTATTGATGTGCCAGAGGTACAATGTAAGTGGCAACACATGCTCATGCAGTGCTTTGGCCAGATCCTTACCTGCTAGGTGTACTTTGAATTTCTATCACATTATTTAGTAGGTATATAAACTCACTGATAATGTTATTTACCAGGTAACTAACATGGTGCTCTTCGTTGAAGAAATGTTATGGCTGAAGATAGTATAATTGTTTTGGTGCCTCTGAGATGTTTATAGGTGCTTCCCAGGCAATATAAATTTGTTTCCTGATTCTTTTTATACATGGCACCTGAAGTACTTCAGAACCAGACTTACCACATGACCCATAATTCCACTCCAATACACATTGATCAAGACATTGTCTTTGGAACTAACTAGCTGCAGGGAATATCTCGGTGCCCCACGTTACCTTGGAAGCTGACATGCTTCAATTGACATTTTCACCCATTTACACTTTAAAAATAATGCGTTTCTGATGCAAATCTGTCAACAAGTCTACTTAATATTATTAAACTATTGTAGTGTAAAAATGCTGTAATGGGGGAAACTAACATTATGGTTCTGACTTGCAGAATAACAAAGGGATGATCTCATATCCATGTTAAAGTGGCCTTTATTTCTTCTGACAGCAGGCCAGCTCAGAACACGTATCTTTACTCCTTCCAGAGTCATGGTAACCAATAGTAACAACATACAGCAATCATGTGTCTTTCTCCCTTCTTCCTTGTCTCCTGGCATTATGTCTAGTGAAAGTATGCAACACAGTCTTCTAAATATGAATGTGCACACAATAGTATGAACACACAATAGTATGTAGGATTCATACAATAGTATGAATCCTACACACAATAGTATGAACAGCCAATTACGTGTGATGGTTCACGTGTGTGTGTGTATATGTATATATATATATATATATATATACAGCTAATACTCCTGGAGTATTAGCTGTATATAGTACAGCTAATACTCCTGTGTGGTTATGATAAGGATTAAGGTTAGGGGAAAGGTTAGACAACAAAAATATTAAGGTAACATACGCTTAGTACTTGACAGATCCCATCATGATATGTCTCCTAAAAAGGTTACCACTTTGAAGTATTGTGTTGGATACTTCTTCTGCATCAACATTCCTATTTTATGCCTGACCATAGAGCCTGGTTCCAGTCAAAGTACCAATGACATTTAGCAAATTCCACCAGTAATATTTATATCAACATGAGACACAGAGCTTCAGTTGACTTAAACTTCTTAATTATTGTCCTAAAAGGGGAGGTTTTCTTTTATAGACAGTGCCTTACTTATACGTTCTCTGAACTTCCCCATGTTGACAGATGACAATGGGTGTTTGGCATGTATGTCACCTCATATTTTTACCCCACTGAAACAGGAAGTCAGGGACATAGCCACGTAGGGGTCCTGGGTGCACTGCAATCCGCCCCTCCAACAGTCTCAAAGCAATTCCTTTTAAGATTCTGTTTCCCACCAACACACATGCATTGCCCATCTGTTCGATATCTGTTCAATACCACCACACGCTCAACCGTTCTCAGCACTCACAAATAAAAACACCTTTCCATGGCCATTACCGTGGGTGACCACTTACGAGTTCTTAATGATGCTGATGAACTTAAGAAATATACACAAATATTTACATCCCTGACGGTACTCTGACATTTCTTGGATATTTTAAAACACTTTATAACATTTCTTTTTTTGTTTCTTTCTTCTGTTCTGTTATTATTCAAGTAGTTTGTATTTCTTTGTTTTCAGCTACAATTCTAGTTTGGTATTTCTTGGTTTTTAGTATCTAGTCCTGTATATCTATGTTTACCTTTCTAGTATCGTATATCTGTGCTCGGTCCCCAATTTAGTCATTTTTGTCATTGCCTCCATTGGTTCCACCTGCTTTTCTATCCACCTGTTTGTAATTAGTTTCTCTATTTTGTTCAGATTAGCATTTAGTTCTTTGTGAGGTATTGTTGATTTTGTATGACCTACTAACCATGTCAATCCTGTGATTTTTGCCTACTAGTATTTTGACCTTAGCTTCATCCTTAACCTACCTGCCTGTTTGCCAATTTTGTACCTTTGCCTTCTCTTTGGCTTACCTGTTCTTGACTGTGATTTTCTTGCCCTGCCCTCTGTATTATCTGTACATAACAAATAAGACATAACAACCCTCCCCATCTGGAACCAATACCTGTTCCCAGTAGACACACTGACACTCAAAATCAATTATTGTATGGTGACATTGGTTTTATCTTGGGAGGTATTTAAAAAAAGAAACCAAAAATATGTTGTTTACATTAGTACTTAACCCTGACACATTAATACTTGGAAATAATAAGTGAGCCTACAAAATGGATAGCATCTTCTTGTTCTTGTTTACATAGGTTTTATTTTTGTTTTCCTTTGAAGACACAGTGAACTCAAAGGAGGTAAAAATACTTGTAGCAAGGAAATAGTCTCATTAATGAAAATAAAGAGGCCTAAAGTCTGTTATAGGCTAAAATGAGGGCTTGCAGATAGAAGTTTGCTGCAAACAATGTTCCACCATACTGTAGATGTGAAAGCCTGTGATATTAACTCTGAGCTTAATCTAAACTGCTCAAATCTGAGAAGATAATATAGTGGATCTGGTCCAAGAATGTCGTCTTCAGCCACTGAACTGCTCTTTGGGGATGATGTGTGTTGAAGCATTGGCAGTGTTAGGTTTGCACCATGTCATCAGACCAAAACACCTTGTCTCACATACAAGTCACCGAACTTGGTAGCCCCTTCAAAGTATTTGCTGGCCTCCCTATGGCTTCTCTCACAAGTCTCCTTGTTTGAGCTTTGAGCTGAGAGACAGTATTTTTGGTAGTTGTTGGATGGTGTGATGCAGAATTCAGTTCCTGATTATTGATCCAACTGTGCTCACTGGGATATCCAAAAACATAATTTTGTACCCATCTCCTTATCTATATGTTTGTATTTTTATTATCTTTAAGTTCTGTAGAATGCTCTGTGGAAATACTTTTCTTTTCAATTCACATCCTGACCACTCATCCTTGCACAATGTGTTTTTTATCCATAAAATGTGACAGCAACTTTAACGGTTGACTTGTGTAGGTCAATGATAAAGTTAGTGTCTTCGTTAGACAATTTCTTTCATTTGTATAAACTGGGAGCTTAAAGGGGTTGAATATTTACGCAAAAACATAGTTCATGTTCTTCTTATTTTTTTCTTACAAATATTTCCCAACATAAAACCTAATGTCATTATAAAAATGACAAGATACTTCTATTCGATTTGGTTCACAAGAATTTGTGGAACAAATTGTGGCATGTTTAAGAGCAAAATTATTTATTAATTAGTTTTTTTTTCCTTTGAAATGTTGAAAGGTTGGATTCTTCTAATTTTGAGTCGAAGATCAAGCTGATAAACAACAATGAGAGTGTTTCATAGCCATTTTCACAAAATGTTACCAAGGGGTATAATAATTGTAATTACAATAGGTTATTAATAAAAATGACACTCAGAAATTATATCTGAAATCCATCCCTCCAACTGAGTAAGAAAGCATACAATGAATGGTGTATGATATTGGTATGTTAGAGGTTTATTAATTTCAGCATTAGCCCATCAAAATAATTTGAAATATGTCAGTGTCTTGTCAACCAGAAAGACCTATTTTCAACAACCTTTGCTCAGTGCATTGGATTCTAAAAATAAAGCAGGGTGGGAAAAGACTCAAAGAGTAGAATAAAATTAAGTCCTTTCCATTGTGTGGCTCTGTTAATCTTAATTAGTTCTAGGAGATTGGCCTGTGCTCCAGTGTTACCCTAGAGAAGTAAATCCTCATCCACTCAAATAAGCTGCATTCAGCAAAAGTACTAATCACACAATCTGGAAAATCACACATGAACAGTAACATCTCACAATGTCATTGATAGGCCTTGATGAAATTGTAATATATTGAATCTGAAATTGTAGTACAAACTATCAGTCTGCACTAAGTTGAAGTTAAAAACATTATGAGTGCAATGTAGTCTATATTATAAGTACAGATCAAGGCAAGCGACTCTGTTCCCAGCTTTGTCATAGCTTGGCAGCCGACCTAACCAACTGTGATTATTGATCAGTTCAGGGGATACCCAAATTGAGCACACCTGGTCTTCCAGGTTGGATAAATAGAAAAATATATAAGGGTCTGCAGCTTAACATCCCCTAGGGCTTGACAAATAAAACAGGCTCTCATTATAGCTTGGCTCGGATGTGAAGCAAAACGTAGGCCTATAGGATACCTCACTGAGGTCACCGCAAGGACACGTACCAACGTGATTTTGAAATGACCTGAAGGGGCAGCCGAGATGTTACGCATCACCCTACATCATGTTTTACTTTTAGGAGTTTATTAGTTGACTCAAATCTCGATCGTTTTCAAGAGCACAGGTACACTTTTGCAATAATAGACAATTTTCCTGAATACGAATGCGTTAATTATGCACAATTATGTTTTCCCAAACCTAAAAGAATATAGCTAATGAAGTGCCGGTCTTATTCGGATAGAACCGTGAACATTCGAGTGTGCCCCAGTCGCACTTGCCGGATGTCTGTCTCTCCCAAGTAGCCTACCGCTTCCATAGCACCACTGAGCACACACCACTTCCCACGATACTTCTACCAGCCCAAGTCACGTGTCCCCCGCCTAGTTTCTGTGTCGAAGCCACACAAATCAAACTCAAACAGCACTCAGTGGAGATCGTACAGAGATGGAGGCGAATGAAGCGAGAGAAAATCATTTCGCTGTCGGGAACAAGAGACGCGGAAAAAACATGACCCGTTTAGTAAGATACTTTCATAATTGACGGAGATGGATTTTAATTCAAACAACCGCTACCGAGACGCGAACCTCGTTGCTTAGCGGACCCCTCGGTTATCCAAAGAGTCCAACTCCGCCCGTAAGCGGAGCTTGGGGTTTTATGGGGCAGCAACGGACGGAGCGCCTGTGTTAAGCATTAATTACACTACGGTGTTCTGCGGTTTCACGAGACTTGGATTATTACTTCTTATTTCATACACTTGTTTATAATTGAAATTTAAGTCGCTGGTGTTGTGCGAAGCGCAACATCGGAAGGGCAGTTATCAGTAACAATGAGGGCTGTGTCTGCGAACTTACTTGCATTGCTCCTTTTCTGCACTTGTGCCTGTGTTTTCTACGTCTGGAATAGACTGGAGGAGAGTCGGCTCGAGAGATACACGCGGGGACTACAGTCAGCGAGTTGGGGGACCCTTCACGCCGGGCCACCCTCGGACCTTCCCGTTAAAACTTTCCGGGCTCTACTCACCGTTCCAGCGACGCAGAGACTGCACTTTGGGGATGGCAGACCGTATGTCCACAATCTCACTGGTGTAAGGGATCAAACGGGCTCTTTAGGAAGCAGAGAGCACCATATTAATGTAGATAACAAGGAGTCAGCACAGAATGGGGCCCCGGAGTCCAATTTTGTCTCTGTGGTTGAAGAAGGGATTTTCTGGAGTGAATGGCTGGAGGATCAGCTTCCCGTCAGCTTCAGCGAGAAACATGCCCGGGCATGGAGAGAGAGAGCCCGGGGACAGCGGATAGTCAAACTAGAGCCGGGTTGTGGTAGAATATCTAATCAACTGGCCACGTTTTTGGACGGAACTAAAGCTTGCGTGCGTTATGGAATAAACGCCGACCAGGTGCAGGGGGAAACTTTGACTTATTATCTGGCTGGTTTGCTGGGTATTACAAATATACCACCTCTCATCCTCTCCCAGTTAAACATGGACAGTGAACAATGGGATTACGTGAAGAGAAAAATTGTCAGTTTACAGTGGAGTGAGCGGGCTGTGGTCTCACTCACGGAGTGGGTCGCCAACCTGACCGGAGTAGTCACACCTGAACCCCTCCGCCAGAAGAGCAAGGGATTGCTTCCTTTGCCGGGTGAACTGGGGAACCAAACGGCGGAAGAGCTGGTGGAGCTAATGCAGTGGACTGACCTGATAATATTGGACTACTTGTCTGCCAACTTCGACAGGCTTGTTAGTAACCTGTTTAGCTTGCAATGGGACTCGCGCGTTATGGAAAGGGAGACCAACAACCTGCTCAGAACGCCCCGCGGCGACCTTGTTTTTATTGACAACGAGGCAGGGCTTGTGCACGGTTTCCGTGTGCTGGATATGTGGGAGAAGTATCACAGTACCATATTGGGCTCTGTTTGCGTGTTTAGAAAGAGGACAGCGCAGCGCGTGATAGAACTGCACCGGCGCAGGGACACCAGGACTCGGCTACTCGAGCTGTACAGAGACAGCGAACCATTGTCTCCCGAACTAGGCTTTTTCTCAGATGAACACGCGGGAGTACTACAGACCCGAATAGACCGAGTATACAAACACATTACTCATTGCAAAGGGATGTACCACCAGCTGTGAGCATCTACTATTTAGACTACTCTTAGGTTCTGTATCTGCACCTGCTCCACAGACTGACGTGTGACACTAACCAGTAGTCACACATCTGTACGTGTAAGATTACCGTTTTAAATATCTTGATGAACTACCTCTTGTGAAAACAGTATTGCCTACTTTGATAAACATTAATATGGCCTTTTTTCCTTTTTTTGCTTTGTGCAGGATAGGCAATGCTATAGGCTACTTCATTTTCACACAGCCTCAAAATATAGCTGCAATATAATGTGATGAGCCAATGCATCTTTGTATCTATTTAGGTTTAACTGTGAGCCTCCAGTCTCTGCAGTTTGATACATAGTTCTGTTAAATGATACAAACAAACAATTGTGGTGTCAGGGGGTTAATGGTAACTACTTTGGTTCAGCTTGTATGTGCAAGTTGCATCCTGTTCAATATTCTCTGCAAGAATCTGGACCACTCACATGATGAGAACCAAGCCTTAAGGTCACTCCTAAATACCGTTTGTTAGTACATACATTTGTGATGTAGAATTTGTCACCCATCTTATTCCTTTTATTTAAGCTCTAGACTACTGTACACTCATTCAACAAAGTGCACACTTGTTTTCATCTACTTGGTTATTTTTTATTTTATCCTCATCCATTATTAATTCCATTATGACCCATTCATATTTGTTGTACATGCTGTAAGTGAATACTGTATCTGTTAACCTGTTTTTAAAGTTCACAATTGAAATCCTACTTCACTAATTCAATGTGCATTGTAACATTCCAATCTTGTCTTTTGCTAAATATATTGCAATTTAAGTTGTCAAACCATGTGTTTGGTATTCAGTCCATCCGTGTTGTTAGAATGGCTGTTCAAATTAGTTTCCCGTTCTGTGTGGGCCGTGCTGGAGGTTTTCATATAAGTGCTCTGTCCCATCCTTTTCCATAACAAGTGCACCCATTGTGCTGTTAAAATCCAGTTCCCTCAGAGCCTGTTACCCTGGGACTCCGAGTCCTTTTTCCCTCTTACTGGCGGACGGTTAGGCAGGTCCAGCTCAAATCTCTTTGCCATACACAAGCTCCAACCTTCCATTTGAATTAAGACTTTTTCTTGGAATTCATAGCAGATATATTTATCGAAAATGTAAAGAAAATAAAACCATCTCACCTAATAACACCCATATAAAGGTTTTGTGTTGATGATGCCTCGTGTACCAGTTATGGTTGTAAATTTGTTACAGTGGAATATTGCGAATACCTGAAATCACCATTTTGAATTTAGCCTCATGTACACGTTTTTATTAAAAGGGTTGTTAAATGATTCATTTTAGAATTAGACAAAGGATTTAGGCACACTCCTCAGAACCATTCTATTTCCCTGAGGCCTTTTTGTTTTGATTCCCTAGACCATTGGGATGGCTTTTTTATAAAATGGTTTACATCTCATTAGTCTGTTTTAATGGTTAATTTTATTGTCAGACAAGGTCAAGGAATCAGGCCAAATTCATCTGTTAACCTGAGCCCCCCTCTTTTTTTACTGTTTTATAAACTGTCACATCTTGGAAGCACAGCATTTGCCTGTTTTAACAAACTAAAACTTTCTCATTAGTTCCATAGCGGCCTCTCCAGCTCCTGTGATCTCCTGTACCTGACCTGCAAAAGACTCATCTTAGATGTCATCGATAAGCCTTTGAATGGCTAATGGTTTCCAGACCTTCCTCTTTCCATCCATTCTTTCCCTATATCCCTCATGTCATCTGGTTCCTTTTACACCTTTTTGTTAATAGCTAGCTGCAGGGCACTCCAGTAAAGTTCATCCTGTTCCAAGCAGATGTGGGCCAGGGGAAGCGAGGGGGCCAGAGGAAAGAGAATAACGATGAGAGGGTTTAGGCACTGAGGTATCTTATTCTGACTTTTGCGAACACAACATTGTGTCTAGTCTACTGTGCTGGTCATTGATCTGTGTTTCTCCCTATTAGAAATTAGCGGCTTGAGCAGATGGGATTTGAGCGTGTGGTGTTGGTGGCTTTAGTAGGACTAGCTGCCTGCTTGCCTGCCCTGTTTGTTGTTTGTGTGTTAGGGACTTTTTGGATCAATAGGTGTACTGACTTGTCACTGCTAAGTAGATTGAAAGCCAGTCATATTAACAGTTGTCTGGGAAAGGGGTGTGTAGAGGAGCTAGGCAGAAGATTGCGGTGCAGTAAGTCTGTCTGTGTGGTTGGGCATCTTGCTCTATGGTGTCTGTGGATGGCCAACGTCATGGAAGAATTACGACGAGCCACGGACACAGGATGAAAGGCGGACGTTCACTCCTCTCTCCTCTGCCCCTTCTGCCACTAGGCTGGCATCTGTCTACAGGGCATAGCTTAATGGAAAAAGAAAGATTTATTTTCTTAATTAGTTTTTGTTGTATTTTTTTTTTTTACCAGAAACCCCTCCCTTGTTTTTTTTTTATTTTTTTTTACTATGGCTCATTCCACTTGTGATCACGCTAGCGGCGCAAATCAAAGCCTGCAGTCAGAACCACTCCTAACACATTGCATGTGTTAGCCTTGCCCTCTGACTGTCTTTTGTTGACTCTACACAAACTTACAAAACTTACTGCCCCTTCCTCTCTATCCCACTGTCTGCTCTGAGGCAGTGAACTCTACAACCCCCTCCCCCGACAACCCCTCCCGATTTTTAATGCCAACTTCTCATTGGCCACTAATATTGTTTTTTATTCTAGCCACCTGGATGTGTGCTGTTAGCCTTGCATGGAGTAGGGACCTTTGGGGACATTCTCTGGGCCTGTTCATGCTCTGTCAGTGTCACAGGACGGCCAGAGAGCCAGGCAGGCACAGGAAGCCACATATATACCAGGGCTCAGCAACAACAGGCAGCCTGGGATTTCTTGTTCCACCCCCCCACATAATTTTTATAAAAAATATCTAATTTTTTTTTTTTGACAAATTGCCAGTTGGTGACACATACCCACACATTAAGCAAAGACTCAAATCACCAGGAATTCAGGAAACAATGTGGTAGTTTAAGCAAATCAGTTCCCAAGCAATGTGTGACAGTGTCTAAATGTAATTAGTGTATGAAATTCTTATTTTTCAGTATTTTTTTGGATTAATTGTGGTCAATATGCAGAATACAAATACTTTTTTTTAGATAATTATTTTGACTGAAATGTGAAATAAGGCACCTGTTTTTCACTTTGAAATAAGGCACCTGTTTAAGTTTGTTCCATGTGACCGCTTCAGACTAGTCAGAGACCAAAAAAAAAATGATGACAAAAAAATGCATTTCATGGATATTTTTTTGTCTCCTCATGCCTTTTCAGGGCGAAGTTATCAAAATAACAAAGTAATCCGGCAATGTTGCTGAGTTTGGGTGATTAAAAACATTTTGTTTCTGATTAAAACATTTTGGACACGTAGCCAATAACTGTAAAGAAAGAAAGAAGGAATCCTAATCAAACTTTCTTGGGGATAGTAAGGTTGTTTCTGGATGGCTCTGGGCCTGTGGACTAGGTCAACACAAACATCCTCTGTCTCTGGTCTGCTATCCAGATGCTCCTACGTTGCAGACATTCCTAAGGAGGCAAGGGTCAATCTCCGCACACACACAGCCCAGATCCCTGCAGGCGGGGGATGCAGCCGTGTATTTACGCTCAGCGGTCGGCAGTGAGGTTTTCACTTATTTTTTGAATGATCTATTGGTTCAAGGGCACCGACTCAGATAATGTTCCTTGTTGTGAAGCAGGTCAGGTTGTCATGAAAATGTGTATTTATAGATTCTTTTCAAAATACAAAAAAGAATATTTCGAAAGTTCTCTAAAAGATATCCAGGTGTCAACATGGTGGAAACGGCCCCCACAAACATTTCTTAAAAAAAAAACCCCACAGAAAGCAATGGAGACTGAGTCATTACATCTTAGAGGACTATCAAGCCAAGTTCAGCCTCAGAGAGGGTAGGTGGTGGACAAATGGCATTCCTTCATGGCTGCCCAGTGCAGGTCACTTCCTGTTGGTGTGTATCAGTGAGAGGCTTCATTGTAATGCCGGGTGCATTCTGGAAGGAGAGCAGAGTCACTCAGTCACAGGTGACTGGATGCCGGTCGCAGCAGAGTTAGTGATGGGATGGAGTGTATAGACTGGGGGACCAAAGTGAGACAGGACTGGGTCAAATCAAGGGGCTCCGACTGGGGAGACAAACTGAGAGAGGACAAGGGGTAAGTCAGTGAAACAAAGCAACTGTAGGGGATGATGGCATAACAAACCAAAAGTCAGGGGTAGGAGAGCCTGACAGGGGCAAGATGAGGGTACGGTTTGGGCCAAGGAGGCATGGCCGAAGCGGAGAAAGAAAGTCAAGAGTGGCACAGGCTGGCGCCTGACCTGAAGGACTGGAGGTGTAGAGGGAAGGGAGAGGGCTGTGTGGTCTGCTAGGCAGCCAAGCTGGCATTGTGCCTGTAGTCCAGAGCAGGGTCAGTGTCCTGGAGGTTACTCTGTTAAGCCCAGCATGCAGAGACAATTGTAGGAAGGTACAGAGGCAGCTAGTCACGAAGATGAAGTGCAATGTGAGTTAATGTGTATTTAAAATGCACTTCACATTGACTTTATTCTTATTCAGCTTAGTATGTCCAATTTAATTTTATGATTGAAATATATTTACATTCAGTTGAACCCCAAACGCAAAGGGTTGAGTAGAGTGATATGTTTATTGTTATGCTGTTTATATAACACGATTACTTTGTTGTAGAGGGGGAAACGTAAAAGGTCGAGACACATTTAAATCTTTTTTGTTTAGTATCACAGAGGGTTATCTGGCACCCAACTCTATTATAATCTGTATTATGTGGCTCTGTTTTTACATTTCTCTGTGTGATTCTGTCTATGATAGAAAGATAAAGCTAAAATATAAAAACCTATAAAAGAGTTCTTCCCTCTAGAATAGCAGATTTCCCTTTGCTCTGATAACTGTTCGGTACAGAGCAGGGCAACTGGGATCGCTGCAAGGTTGAATGGAATGAGTGAAAAAATTGGTTTGTGCAGGGCTCTGTCAGAGTAAATCATTCACTGGGGAAGATTCATGTATTTATCTCCAGCTGTTGTCCATCCTCTTACTGTCTGCCCTGCCTGCTGTACTCTATTATTATGGAAAAGATTATATCCACCCTGTCCTCTTCCATCAAACAGGTCTGCTACTCTTATTGTTTCCCAGCATCTTCTCATTCAATCATGGGCAAAAACTACTAGGCTACATCCTCCAACCATTTACTAGCAGGGCATTCTTTTATCATCTGTCAGTATTCACTTTAAAAAGTGAATGTATCTAATGACAGTAATTCATAGCAAATATGCTTCATGATGCATTGATTTTGGTGCTTGTATGTGTCAACTGGTATTTTCGTACATGAGTGACACTATTTTAATATATATGTTTTTGGCACATTGTACTGTAAAGAAGAATAACAATTCGTCTCCCAGCTTTATAGCAGTGAGATAGGAGTAAATATACAAATTAAATACAAATGCATAATCCAATCTATTTGTAATGTAATGTGTTTCAGGGCAATGCATTGTGTTGATGAATATAAAGTGTAATAGACAGGTCTGCAGCCAGTAGAAGCACTGTATGGCTTACAAAGCACTGTCAAAGTAAATAGACTGTAGAACATGCTGACCTTTAAATGTGACCAATCATTTTCAGGTGAAATGCATTTAGATGTTATATATAGTCATGGCTAAAAGTATTGGCACCATTTCACTTTATTCAAATAATGCAGAGTTAGAGAAAACTCTTGAAATTGAAAAATGAACCAAAAATATCTGAATGATTTACTTAATCTTAGCTTCTTTGAAATCCTAAAATAGCCCAGACAATATTATTGGCCCCTTCTTGAAGTAATTGGAAATAATAAAATTTCAAACATGTGATTCTCCTTTACTTTCGAATTGAACTCACTTATGGTGAGTTGCATGTGCCTGTAATATGAAAATCACTCATTCACAAATCTGAAAACAGCTACTGGGAGGCGCCCTTCAAATTTCGGTGAACTGGATCAGTTCGCACATGAAGAGTGGGCCAAATTGCTGGGCTATCAAATCAAGGGTGTCAGTAATAATAATTTTGTCAGTGCCATTTCTGTTTATTTTGTGATTTAAAAGGATATATTAGGTTTGACATAAAAAACATAGGTTCTGGAATATTAACAGTGAAATAAATAATTGTGGAGACCAAATATTTTTGTCAATTTCAACATATTTCTTGATATTATGTGAGATATTTTAAGAAAGGGAAAAGGTGCCAATACTGTATTGGTATACTACATACTTGCCTATGGGAGAGAAACAGTGTTTAAAATATAAGTATTCTCTGCACACTTCACATCTCTACTTCATGTCTCTCTCCCTCACTCACGTTTTGCTTTCATACCTAACAAATTACCGCTGGTTCCAGTAGATGATTGGCTTTTTCTACAAACCTTTCTCTCTCAAGCCATGAATGTAAAAATGTTTAAGTATTGCAGTTACAAATCTTTTGTGTATTAACATCCTGACTTGTTTATCTACTTCCCTGAGCTAGCCAAGCATGACATTAGCTCCTCTATGTCAGGATAAAAAATGAATAGCCAGCTAGATAGCTACAGCAATGTTAGCTAACTTTAACAAGCTAGTACCCTCTGCGGGGTCTCATTTCAGGGGATTTAGATAGAGCCTGTGACAAGATTTTGGCTTTTGGATGTTAAGTTGCCACTCCATTTTATCTCCTACAGTTTCTTTAAATTATTATCTTTTGGCTTCTCATCAAGACCATAGTCTGTCATAATGAGATGGACAACAACAATGTTAAACCTCAGTAGAATGTTAATGATTTAGGGACAAATGATGTTCAGCTACATAAACCATTTACAGAATTATCTTATTACTAATAAAACAACTGTATAACCTTTCCTTTAAGTTTGATGATGGACAACAACAATGGAATAATTAATAATTAATTAAAGACTATAAGGCTACTATGATAAGTAGCCCTTATATCTTACAGTAATTGGCTCTTGCTCCCTGGAGCCTTGTGTAAGGCCACTTAATTTCGATTGAATGGGTTTGGTTGACTTGGAAGGTTTTTACACTAAAATAGTTTTATTTTGATTAATAAATGCCAGATTTGTGTCTGAGATACAAATCTAGACAGATTAATTCATTTTAGTTCAAACAGATGAAAATGGCAATTGTCGGATGTCAACTTCTAGTGAGGTGGGACGATAACGTAGGACACTTTTCCGAACGATACACCTTACTGAGGTCTAAAGACCACATCTTGCTCAATGTGTATTGGAGTGGAATGACTGACTCTTCACAGGAAATCTGGTTCTGTATGTCCTTCCACCTCCACAAAGGGCTGACACTTCTACAAAGCACACAGGATTTAGCTTGCTAGCATAAGGTTCTATGTAAATGTGAATAATTTTGTTGTGGAAATTACACAATTATTTTGTAAGGGCGAAGAATAATTGATCGCATTGATAGAGACACTAATCATTTGGCTTTTAAGTGAAACACAATCAGAGCCACCGGGCTTAATTAAGATATTTCTATGCTTATGCAGCGCAGCGTGTGTACGGATTAGCATGATGCAAAGCAAGGCAGCATTGGACATGTGGCTGGTCTGAATGAATTGGACGGACAAATGGTTCTGCTTGCATAACTCTTGGGAGGCTGTGACCTATCAAAATACAACAGGCAGCACATCTGCAACCACGCTAGCTACAGTCAGACCATGAGGATGGCTTGAAAAGGAAATTGTTAATTCCAACAACATTTGGGTATGATTGGTGGGAACTTGTGCTTATGTGTACCCTGACTGTGAACTCACTCCTTTCTCCACATCGCTGCCAAGTGTAGCACACAGAGATGTGTAAACCAAAAACAGCCTTGTGTCCATGTTTGCAGGCGCAGGTTAATAGGCCCGATGAAAGGTTTTTGTGCGTTGTTCAAAGCAGAAGACCTGCGGGTCAAGCCTCCGTGTGGGGTGGCTGGACATTGTAGAAAGGTGTACAATCTGAGCAGCGCGGCGGCCTTTGCAAGAGCACTGAGAGAATCGATACACAAAGAAGAGCTAGAGGATATGTGGCACTTGATGACTAAATACCAGCACATTGCTGATTCAGCTCTTCCCCCCTCCTCGCTCCATAGCTGACCATGGCCTTTCTGAATGTTAGTGTTAGCTTGCGGCTTTCAGCTTATTAGAGGTATGTGTGGTTACTCTTTTCCAGTCACTTTGAATGATGGCACCATTTGCTGGTGCCTGTGCTCGGTAATTTGGTCATTTCTATGTAAATTGTGCTTTTGCCGTACAAGGCTGTTGTAGCCCACAAATGCTACCGCTCGCCCAGGCCAGTAATGATGCAGTGTTACACTGACGTGATTACAGCTCTGTGTAGTCGCCATGTCCGTCAGTCAGTCTGGTTAAGATCCATGTGCCTTTTGGGAGAGAACCAGGGGATTGCGGTAGTTTATTGTAAAAACGGCGTGAAGAATTGTGAGCTGAGCCTGTGTCTGTATCAGTGTTTTAAAACGAGCGGGGGCATGCCACACTGGAGGAGTGGTGGACATGTAACGTCAACACAAAGGGAATGAGCACACCATCAACTACAAAGGTGAGGGGATAGGATATGTATATGATGAAGGTCACCTGAGATCTACAATAAACCGAGACTCTGACTCACCTCAAATGACGGGTCTGACAGCCAGTCTGAGGCCTCCCCACAGGAATCCCTTGTTGAGACAATTACAGGGCTCAGCCCTCCATCCTGTCTGCTGAGAACTCTTCACATCTTCAAACACCCTCACGTTACCTAAACACAAGAGAGGGGAAAATATGGCAATTGCTTTTTTGAAGACACTTCGTATGTCGACCACTCCACATAACAACTACACTTTATTTTGTCCTCTTGACTAAATTAAATCTCTCTCTCGCTCTCCCGTCTTAATCCTTTCTCTCTCTCTCTCTCTCTCTCTCTCTCTCTCTCTCTCTTATTTATTCTTTCTCTTGTTCTCTCACTCACTATGCCCCCCTTTCTCCCCTTCTCTCTCTTTCTCCATCTCCCCCATCTCATAATAATTTCCCAAGCTCGTTAGGCCTATGCAAATATTGCCAATGAGAGATGCTCCATGGAGCCATTGATTGTAGAGGACTAATCATGCAGGCTGGTTACAAAGATGCCACTGAAACAGAATTTAAATCTGACTCACCACTCTGTCTCTTTCTCTCTGCAGTGGACCTGGAACACTGCTAATGGGATGAATTCCCTCCATTTTACCACTTCTTAAGTTTACTTCCTCCTCTTCGATTTTCAGATAGTAGCATTCTACCGGGGGAGTCTGTGACCTGGAGATTTGCTATAGGAGCCAATTGTTTTAATGGCTATATTTATATTCTCACATCAGATAAGGGAGATGGCATACATTTAGATAGTGGGAGACATGGAGAAAAAAAATAGACATCCCTGCTGGGACAAAAATAGCCGTAAATGTGATTTATCCATTCAGCCATTGATTTATGTACAGTCCATTCTGCTGTCATACTGGCTTCGCAGAGCAACAGAGCTTAGCCTCCTTGACATACTCATGGCTTCACTCCAGACTCTAAAGCACAAATAGACCCATACACAAACATTTAAACAAACACAGGCACCTATGTTTCCCTCCGTCAATAACTGCTATCTCTTTTTCTCTCTCTCTCACACACACACACACAAACAAGCACATACGCATGTACACATCAGCCTGGTGTGTTTCGAGCCGTGCAGGCTGCCATGGGCTGAAAGCAGGCCGATGGATAACTCGGGTGCGTGCAGACTTGTGGAATGCAGGCTTGCTGTGCATGAATGTCAGGACAGGATTTGACCTCGCCCATGTTCAGTTTTTATAACCTCCACCCTCCTCAAACACGCCCATGCTGTCACTCAAACTTTCCCCCCCTCCGTGTCTGATGTCACTGCTGGACAAGGTCATATTTCCATGCTCATTCTAAAGTTCAAACACTCATCTTCCAAACTAGACATGGCTCATAAGCAGAACCAATCCATCAAGCTCCTTCCCTGTCAACAATGTGCCTTATTTAGGTGTTAGGAGGAGGGGGTAAATGTTAACCCTCCCTTACCCTCCCTCTTTCTCCTCTCCATTTCTCCCCCACTTCCAGGTGCTCCAATAGCTCACAGGGCTTTAGATCCAGAGAAGACATTCCTGAACTTCAGAGGCAGAGACATCCCAGCACGATGAGACATATTTATGACTTGCTAATGTGAGAAAAGGAGAGAAGCTGAAGCGGGCTACTTCAGAGTTTCTGTCTTTCTCTTTCTCTCTGCCTATGCATGTGACAGCTCTCTTTGGTCTCAGCGGGTTCACTGTGGTACGGTCAGGGATCCACAAGATGATGCACCATATTACAGGGAAAACATTTCATACTCTGATCGGTTTGTTACTCAGACGGACGTTAGTGATAGGGCTTCGCAGTTATTTCAAACGATGGAAAAGGTGACATTTGACAGATTGCTATTCCAGCCTTTCTGTATAAGATATTTCACTGTCTCTTAGACAACCATCTTCTTGGAAGTTTGAAATGAGTTTTGCGTGACTTTACCTGCCATGCTATAGGACACCCATGGCCGTGATATGTGCCCTTGTTGGTTTATAGGGAGTGTTGTATTGCAGGTCCCAATGGTGTGTGAAGTTGATATATGTGCAGGTTGGTGTCATTCCTCTGAACCGCTGGTGTAATGAACCCTGTTCTGCTCTTGTAACATTTGTGCTGATTGATTACAAACAAAGAGCGTTTAGCATGCAGCGGTTGGCCTACCGTTAAGACTGCGACACAGCTTCAGAGACAAATGACAGGAAGAGAGAGAGAGGGAGACAGAAAATCCCCACAATCCTTTAGTCCACATTGCACAGCATGTTAAATGAAAAGGGTTTTGTAGTCAGGCTATTGTTCCACCCACATAAGAAGAAGAGCAGTCCAAGTCAAGGGAAAGGGGCCGTGCTACTTGCTGCCAGCCATTACATCCTGGACCCAATATGATCTGCTAGAATGTAGTGGAGGTCCCAACACATCACCTCCTACACTGTTTTTATGTGAGAGTAGAAATTAAAGAGGATTTGCTGCGTCATCACTTTCACATTTCTTCTCCCTCTATCTGCTCTCTCCCGTACCAGAGATGGGCTGTATTTCTGCAAAATTGTATATGACACAAGTATTGAAATTACAATTGAGACTTTAGTAACTTGTACTTCACTTGACAAAACTAAAGTCCACTGTTTTAACCAAGATACTTTGCATCTTTGTTTTAAATACTTTTGTAACAGAAGTGACATATTGTTCAGGAGCTAAATTGTTAGAGCTAATATAAAACATTTACAGTATATTCAACTTTTTCAAAGCTGCTTACAGTCAGTGAATTAAACTAAAGCTTAACAGGGGTAGCAGGGTAGCCTAGTAGCCAAGAGCATTGGGCCAGTAAATGAAAGATAGTTGGCTCTAATCCCTAAGCAAAAACAATGTTGTGCTGTCTCTGAGCAAGACAGTTATTTATTTATTTACCTTTATTTGAACAGAGAAATCATCTGAGACCATGGTCTCTTCTACAGCTGAGCCCTGTATTACAACAATAAAAACACATACATTTATAAGAAATGTAAAATGTCTTGTAGGCACTCAAACACTTAAGATCACTCTGAATGGATTTCCACGACTTTGGGGCAAAATAATAAAAAGCAGTTTTACCCAGTTCTGAATAGGTCCACAGTATCTCCGGCACTATCCAGTCAGGAGAGCGTTTTTGGTAACTGCTGTTCTTCCAACTACTGTAATTTTGTCTGTTAGATATTCATGAAATGTTTGCATGGCTGCCTTATATGAACCTTATAAGAACATCAACCTATGTCTGACACTTCTAAATGTCAGTGACTCCCAGCCAACTGAAGCATATTATACACAGTGATGAGTGCGAAAATTTGCTGCACTGATTAAATGCAGATAAAAAATACTGATAAAACTTAGGGGAACTCTTAAATCACACACTGGTTCTCGATGAAGGAAATATTAAAGATCAAAATCTTTAGTGTACATTGTGTAATTCGTTGACAACAAAATTACATAACAACGGTCAATGGAAACCCAAATCACCAACCTATTGAGAGCTGGATTCAAACTCAGACCAAAAATCAGAGTAAACAATTGAAATCACAGGCTGTTCCAACTTGCGTGAATTTCATTACGGCTACTCACAATGTGACTCAGTAGTGTGGATGGCCCCCACATGCCTGTATGCATTCCCAACAATGTCTGGGCATGCTCCTGGTGAGATGGCGGATGGTGTCCTGGGGGATCTCCTCCCAGACCTGGATCAGGGCATCAGTGAACTCCTGGACAGTCTGTGGCGCTATTTGGCGGTGTCGGATGCACCGATACATAACGTCCCAGAGGTTTTCAATTGGATTCAGGTCTGGGGAACGTGAGGGCCAGTCAATGGCATCAATGCCTTCATAAATCCAGGAACTACCTACACACTCTGGCCACATGAGGCCGGGAATTGTCCTGCACCAGGAGGAACCCAGGGCCCACTGCACCAGTTTAAGTTCTTACAATGGGTCTGAGGATTTCATCCCGGGACCTAACAGCAGTCAGAGTACCGTTGGCTAGCACATGGAGGTCTTAGCGACCCTCCGAGGATATGCCTCCCCAGACCATCACTGACTCACCGCCAAACTGATCATGCTGGATGATGTTGCAGGCAGCATAACGTTCACCACGACATCTCCAGACACTTTCACGTCTGTCACATGTGCTCATTGTGAAGCTACTCTCATCTGTGAAAAGAATGGGGCACCAATGGTGGACCTGCCAATTTTGATGTTCTCTGGCGAATGCAAATTGAGCTGCACAATGCTGGGCTGTGAGCACAGGTCCCACTAGAGGAGTCTGTTTCTGACAGTTTGGTCAGAAACATGCACACCAGTAGCCCAGTGGAGGTCATTTTGTAGGGTTCTGGCAGTGCTCCTCCTGTTCCTCCTCGCACAAAGGAGCAGATACCGGTCCTGCTGCTGGGTTGATGTCCTTCTACGGCCCTGTCCAGCTCTCCTTGTGTAACGGCCCGTCTCCTGGTATCTCCTCCATGCTCTTGAGACTGTACTGGGAGACACAGTAAACCTTCTTGCGACAGCACGTATGGATGTGCCATCCTGGAGGAGCTGGGCTACCTGTGCAACTTCAATGGGCTGCAGATACCGCCTCATGCTACCAGTAGTGACAAGGACACTAGCAAAACAAAAAACCTCAGAAGAATCAGTCAGGAAGGATAAAGAGAGCATAATTGTCTGTGGCCACCACCTGCAAAACCATTCCCTTTTTGGGGGTTGTCTTTTCTTAGAATTACAGATTGATTTCTTAGAGCTACAGATTTCATTAATTTATAGTGAACAATATCTGACCCAAAATTGAATACTGTCGAACTTCTTTGTGGGCTACAAGATTTAATTCCATCAGATAGAATAACCAGTGTTCTGTCACAAAGGTAATTTTGAAACCAAAGGCAAGTGTCCTTGGCCAGGCCCAATGAAGACAGCTTTTTCAATAAGATTGTTTGATCTACTGTATCGATCTCCTTTGACGGGTCATCAAACAGGGCAACACAACTTAATTTCATACCTAAGGCTTTGACAGTATCATTTACAATCCTTTTAGTTGCTGTGATAGTACTGGTCCCAGGTCTAAAACCAGATTGAAATCAGCTCAAAATGCAGTTTTCTGATAAAAAAGGAACATAACTGTTCATTTACCAATGCCTCCAGGATTTTACGATTTTAAGGGATGACAATTTAAAGACTGTCAGATAGAGGGTGATACACCCTGATACAGTGGGATCACATGAGGAGTTTTCCAGACTTTAGGGAGAACCTCCGAATGTAAGGTTATATTAAATATATGCATTACAGCTCCAGAGATAATGGAGCAGCACTAGTCAATAAGCCTGGATCTAACATATCAGCACCTGTGGTTTACTTAGTGTCTGTAACTAACAATGAATCAAGGACCTTTTTTAATTGAACAGACTCAGCGAAAACCCTTGAGTTAACCCCAACTGATCCCAAGTTGTTACTGTACGTATTCATCTGTCCTTAGCATACAGTCGTGCTCATAAGTTACCATACCCTGGCAGAAACTGTGAAATGTTGGCATTGATTTTAAAAATATGACTGATCATGCAAAAAAAACGGTCCTTTATTTACGGATAGTGATCAGATGAAGCCATTTATTATCACATAGTTGTTTTTGCTCCTTTTTAAATCATGATGGTAACAGAAATCACTCAAATGGCCCTGATCAAATGTTTACATACCCTTGAATGTTTGGCCTTAGTGTCTGCAATTAGTGTCTGTGTATAAATACAAACGGTACATATATTACCAATTCTCCAAGGGTATGCAAACTTTTGGCGTAATTTTTTCAGGAGAACATACAGAGACCTATATCAATACACCGTGGCCTTCCCATTTTGGAAAATCGATGGATCATATAATTTCACACGCTATATCTGTTGCCCTATTCACTTTCATTGTAGCCAGGGTAGGCTTCCTTTTAAAAAATTGTAAAGACTCAAAACTGTATTAATTCCAAAAAATAATGTCTCCACAGTCTAGGATTAGGCCAGATAATCCGAAAAAAGGCCCCACCATCAAAAATAGCTGACCTTTCCTTTAAGTGTTCCCTTAATTTTTTTGAGCAGTGAATATTATTTTTAAATCAAACCTTTCTGTTACTGACATTTCTCAACTAACCAGAAGTAACCATGAAGATAGGAAGGTTTTAAAAGGATTAATCTATCCATCCCTTGTTCAACATTGTTGACGAGGTAATTTCTAATAATAATTTCAGAAGCTATCTATGATTGCGCATTAGAAAATAACCTGTGACTAGTTATTTTTTACACATTATGTTCTTCTACTGATCCGCAAATTAAATACTGTTTCTGAAATAGGTGGTCTTTCAAGAAACATGGGTGTACATTTCTTGCATTATGATTGCAGTTCAACAAAAGCATTTAACTCATCAAAATATACTGCAAGATATTTCTCAAAACTCAGAAAATAATCAATTAAATTTCTACCTTGCATTATGGCTAGAATACAGTCCAGTTTAGGTTATGTCCTATGTTAGCTTTGTCTAACAGTTTTACTAATAATTAGAGTGAGCTAATAGTTAGAGTTAGAGCTAATAGAGTGACTTTTTGCTTGGCACCATCTAGGCAATACCAGACATAGAACTACTTTCAACAATATATAAAGACCTGGTTGTTTCAACGCCAGATTTCAACAGTGATATGGTCATTTCAATGCCCCAAATTAGTCCATTAACACTCTGCTGTAAAAGACGTGATGAAATCCCTAGTATCTCATTGTTGCAGCTCTCTCTATAGGCAAGCAATTAACTTGAAAGTCTGAGCGTTGGGTGTACGACTCAATGTCCGGAACTGCTGCTGACAGAGTGGTAGGTACCAGAAAAGCTTGTTTTTAATAGTATATTTTTAAACAGTAAATGTAAACACATATACCACACTTTTCTTAAAATGTGTAAAAATCAATAAGAAAATGAACTCAATATGTATATTTTTTTTCTATCACGAACAGGTCACCCCTAATGCCATAACGGAAGGGCCACCACTGCTTCGAAGCTCTGCCTGCTTGTGAACCTACACATCCTTCATCTGTCAAGCTGTATCTCCCTCTTTCTATCTATGTTGCTTTGTTTTCTATATCTGTCTCTATCCTGCAAAATACCCACCTTGTGTTGGAAAAAAGCCCACTGACGGACTCACGCTAGTGTGTGTGTGTGTGTGTGTGTGTGTGTGTAGTGACAGAGATAGGGATATAAATAGTGCAGCCTCACAGATCATTGTGCCAGACAGAATGTGGCATCTGCTGTTGGGTGCCTCTAAACTCCTCTCTAACTCGCATCTTTCATCTCTCTCCCTCTCTCTCCCTTGCCATCTCTCTTTCTCTCTCTGATGCACTTTCTCTCTTTGCACTCTGCTCTCTCTCACACTCACACACACATACACACAAACACACAGATACACACACACGATCAAACAACCCATTACATTTGCCATATGTTGGGTGTTGAGTGCTCCTAACTATTTCCACATACAGTGCACGCAAACAAACGTGCACATTGTCTGCTGTGTTTGGTTTACTATACTACCATCTATGTGAAAGACTGTAATTAAGGCCATGAGACCTTTCTTATGCCATTGAAATACTACCAGTATCACAACAGAACAAGACCAATACATTTGTATGATTATACTACTGTTGATGTTATTAGCAGTTGAGTGTTACAAAAAAAAGAGCTGAGCCCCAATAACGTGGGAGATTTATTAGACTTTATTATCCCAGATTGGTTTGACTGCTGGCTGGCAGGCTTGGCCAGTCAGTACTCAGCTACACTTAAATAAGAGCAGAAAGGCAAAGTCATCGCAGGCAGAGGCTCTGCAGGTAAATCTCTAGCTGGAGGCGATTACTAAACCAACTGATGAAGAGATTCATTTTCCATCTCTCCCAGATGCTATCACCAAGTCATCATTACAGACACAGACACATGTTCACGCTGTACCATCCATGTGGGGACCAAAACATTCATTCAAAATCCTGTTTTCCCAAAACCCTAATTCGCAATCTAACCCTAACCTTCAAACTCACCCTAAACACAAACATCTAATGTTAACCCTAAACACAATCTTATAACCCTAATTTAATCTAATTTGTGCCTAAAACCTAACCATTAAACACATGATATCCTTGTTCCTCATGGAAAGTTGTGTCCCTACTTTGTGGATTTTTCTTTGATTATTTTACCTGCACAAAGACACATGCTTTTGCAGAGATTTCCAACCCATTCCACTTGAGAATTAATGTATGTTCAGTATATGATTATTTATTTATATTCTCTGGATAAATCACTAAATCTCATAATCTGCTTTTGCCTTCAATAGGTTTTTCTCCCAAAACCACCCAACTTACAGCTAGACCCAGTCCCCCCCACACACACAAACTCACACACTCAATTCCATTTTCATTAAATCTCATTTTTATGATGATTCTCCTGTTCTTCTTACACCTCCTCCTATCCGTTCTTTCACCCTTCCTCTATTCTGTCTTTCTCTCTGTGACAGGTACTATTCCCAGGTCTGTTTGCTGACTCTGCGCTCTGCTCCCCTACGGCAGTTCAATAATTGTTTTCGAAGTTGATATTGCACACTGACACAATGAAATGGAGAGAGAGATGGAGATGGAAAGAGTGGATGAGGGAGAGTGAAAGAAAGGGGGAGTGCACTGACAGAGAAAAGAGGCAGGTTGTCCTTTTATCCTTTTGTTTGGGTGAATGAAATTCAATCTTCTTCCTTTTTATTTTCTACTCTACCTTATGCTCCCTCTCCTTTCTCATTCACTCACCTACCCTCTTCTCACTCTTTCCCTCTCACCCATTCAGTCACGTCCAGGCTTAGAGCCAAAGGAGTTCGAAGTGGGAAGAAGGCAACCCCAGGGTAGAGGCCAGTGGTCGTTCTGGCAGGGACTGCCTCTGGGGCTGCGCAAACAGTTCTGGGAGCCCCCCATGGTCCAGAACCGAGCCAGGATGGCATATGGTAGGGCAGTAAGCACAGAGGGCAATTTTGGGCTCTGTGCCAATGTGTAGGGCCCGGGTGAAAGGGGGAACACTGGGTGTTTTTGTTCTGAGACATCAGAGAATCTGTTCTGTCTCCTCTGGTATAAAGACAGACTATTAGAAGCGCATTAGAACAGTATGGGCACTGTGAGGGGAGGTACCCACAGCACAGGCTCAGTAGAGAAGGAACAGTAAATATGATCATGGTACATGCCTTAGTGTGATGTGTGTGTGAATGCCCTTTCTGAATCTTTATAATCTTTGTCCACACTTGCCTTCAGTGGCACCGTTATGATGTAGTGCCAGAACACTGGGATCAAAGAGTGTCTGTTGAGAGAGAGACAGAGAGAGATATTTGTGTCTGTGTTGTCCTGAAATGTCTCGCTCTCTGAAGTGAAGCAGAGTAGAGCAGCATTCAGGAAACAGGCAGAGACTTGCCATCCTCAGATGAATCACTGATACAGTAGAGCAGCAGCCGCCTCCAGTGCACTATGCCAAGACGTGGCAGTCTCAGACAAATCCCCATTGTGTTTGGGTTAACACTTGTATACCCTGCTTTTCCTGGTAGATGAAGCAGTGATTCTGTCTCTATTCCGCTGATCTAAACTGGATTAAAAGTTGTATTAGGATAGAATTTTTTTTTTGTTTTTTTTACAATGTATGCGACAGTGTTTGCTTACTAGAGCTAAATTTCTTTGCTCCCTGTGGATCATAAGGGCTTACCAAGCCCAGAGGCTACAATAAACTAACTGCAACTCCAAGTATTTGGTAGGGATTCTGTTGAAAGTCTTTGAGGGGATGCCCAACCTGTCCTTTTCAAATAAAGTTGAACAGATTGGCAGTGTAAGCTGAAAATGTCTCTATTTCTGGAGACTGAGCCCAAATGGATATCCAAGACAAGCACATATTAGAGGGCAAAACGAATGTCATAATATTAGCTGAGTGCTTACTTTGGCTTTAAATAACTCTCTCTTGTTTCCCCAGATAGACAGACGTTAGCATGCAGCAGTGAGCAAAAGCAAGCTGGCTGACCCTGCTGGAAACTGACGGATGCACATCACTGCCCGCGGATTGGTGTTGGAAGACGGTTACCGTGGGGATGGCTTGTGTGCAAGGAGCTGATAAGAGGTAGTCATTTGGATTGAGCGGGATGGAACGAAGCGGCAGGACAGTGACACGTTCACCATGGCTTTGATGATGCGTCACCATTTCATCTGATTATTAATGTGTCTTTGCGTCAGTCTGACTGACTGACTGACTGACTGACTGACTGATAAACGTGGAACAGGATCTATACTGTAGTCGAATCAATAGTATCTTGTTTACGGGTCAGTAGAGCTTGTCTAGAACTAAGAGGATAAGAGATGCAACATGAGGAAAAGGGATTGTTATTTGACGTCATCGGGAAGTATGGCACACACCCTTTGGGATGACTGGTTTATTTTCAACCCATTTGAACAGAAAAATCATCACAGTGCCATAGTGGACAAATGAGTGTGTGTTCCCTGTCTTGGGGTTTATTTGGGACCAGGAGACCAGTTGATTAGCTTTGATCGGGTAAAGTGATTGATATAAAGCGGCTTTGATAAGGCTAATGACAGTGGTGATATTTACCAGCTTGCATCTCTTTTCAGTTTTGGTCTCCTGACAGCTGGGTGGGTGTCAGAATTTGACAGCATACAGGGAAACAATTTTTATCTGTGCCACATAGTCACAGAAGCTAAAGTCTACATTATTGTACTGTAAATATTAAATGAATCATAATGAATGATTCATTCAATTACAACAGTTTGATGTGTAAATTGTTTTGTCTGTCAAATGGACGCCATTTCAACATTGCGTGGGAGTCGGGGACAGTGCCAAAGGAGTGGCGGACCGGGGTGGTGGTTCCCCTGTTCAAAAAGGGGGACCAGAGGGTGTGGCCCAGTTACAGGGATATCACACTTCTTAGCCTCCCTGGGAAAGTCTACTCAAAGGTGCTGGAAAGGAGGGTTCGGCAGATAGTCGAACCTCAGATTGAAGAGGAACAATGCGGATTCCGTCCTGGACGCGGAACAACCGACCAGCTCTTTACTCTTGCAAGGACCCTGGAGGGGTCCTGGGAATATGCCCATCCAGTCTACATGTGTTTTGTGGATCTGGAGAAGGCGTATGACCGGGTCCCCCGGGAGATACTGTGGGAGGTGCTGCGGGAGAATGGGGTGAGGAGGTCCATTCTGAGGGCTATCCAATACCTGTACGTCCAAAGTGAGAGCTGTGTTCGGGTTTTCGGTAGTGAGTCGGACTTGTTCCAGGTGGGGGTTGGCCTCCGCCAGGGCTGCGCTTTGTCACCAATCCTGTTTGTAACTTTCATGGACAGGATATCGAGGTGCAGTCGGGTTGGGGAGGGGTTGCAGTTCGGTGGGCTGGGGATCTCATCGCTGCTTTTTGCGGATGATGTGGTCCTGATGGCATCATCAGTCTGTGAGCTTCAGCACTCACTGGACCGGTTTTCAGCCGAGTGTGAAGCGGTTTGGATGAGGATTAGCACCTCTAAATCCATGGTTCTCAGCAGGAAACCGATGGAGTGCCTCCTCCGGGTAGGGAATGAGGCGTTACCTCAAGTAAAGGAGTTCAAGTATCTCGGGGTCTTGTTCGCGACTGAGGGGACAATAGATGGAGCGGGAGATTGGCCGGAGAATCGGAGCAGTGAGGGCGGTATTGCATTCGCTTTACCGCACCGTTGTGACGAAAAGAGAGCTGAGCCGGAAGGCAAAGCTCTCGATATACCGGTCAATTTTCGTTCCTACCCTCACCTATGGTCATGAAGGCTGGGTCATGACCGAAAGAACTAGATCGCGAGTACAAGCAGCTGAAATGGGTTTTCTCAGAAGGGTGGCTGGCGTCTCCCTTAGAGATAAGGTGAGAAGCTCAGTCATCCGTGAGGAACTCGGAGTAGAGCCGCTGCTCCTTTGCATCGAAAGGAGCCAGTTGAGGTGGTTCGGGCATCTGGTAAGGATGTCCCCAGGACGTCTCCCTAGGGAAGTGTTCCAGGCACGTCCAGCTGGGAGGAGACCTCGGGGTAGGCCCAGGACTAGGTGGAGAGATTATATTTCGACACTGGCCTGGGAACGCCTCGGGATCCCCCAGTCAGAGCTGGCAAATGTGGCTCGGGAAAGGGAAGTTTGGGGACCCCTGCTGGAGCTGCTGCCCCCGCGACCCGATACCGGATAAGCGGATGAAGATGATGAAGATGGATGCCAATGTCAACTCAGCCACTGTCGAAATCATAGTGAATTAGGATGCATTTTGTTTGATGTTAAGGGCTGAGAATCATTATGGTTTGTATAAAAATTGTATCAAAGCCATTGTGTTTAGACCTGTAACTTATTGCCAAGCTGTCCTCACACACACTTGAGATGCAGAATGTATCGCATGTTGAACTCAATAGAAATGAATTTCATTGTACAGGCTGGAACAGTGAGTTGCTTTACTGGACCTACCTATTGTTTTCATGCAACAACTCTTCAAAAGCTTTCAACAATACCAGACTTTCTTTTTGGTTTTGGTTTCAACTAAGCACAACATTGACCTCTTGCACACATGTTTACAATATCACATCTATTCAAAATGTAACTGCACAGTTTATTAAAAGACAAAAGACATTGTAGAAACCTGTGCTATGCAGAAGAATTTACAACAGTGAATATTGTCAACTTCACAATTCTTTATTAAAATAGGTCTAAAGTGTCTTCAGATTTCCTTTTACTAGGAAATGACAATGTGTCTTGATAGTTAGCGTTTCTAAAATATGATGATTGGATTGGAGGCTAAAATATGATTGGAATGATTGGAGGCTGAGAATAATTGAATTTCTGACAAAAACTAGGCCTAAAATGTAAAACTCTTTTATCTTGACTATCTAGACCAGACTACTGCCAAAACTGGGAACTCAGTTTGACCTTCAACTTACACTAGTACTTTCATGACAATTCGGAACTCACACCTCGTATACAGAACGATCATTCATCTTTAATTCCAAGTGCGAAACTCGGGCAACATCTTTAGTTTAGTCTTTCCAACCTAAAGGACACTGACGTTTGACATCCTTCTTTTCCAAGTTCCAAGTCGTCATGAAAGTATCATACTTCTTGTCTACTTTGAACAGTTCCCTCCACTCCTCAGTAGTGATGAGATGTTCCACTATGTTTATTGACTCTGACCTTCTCTGGTCTTTCAGTGAAAAGAACGGACCATTCAACTAACTTCATTAAGCCAATAACGCCTAGAGTACCCCTGAACACAGCCAATGAGAATTCAGGATTTGAACCACCCAACTTATAACATTCAGTATATAAATATGCATACTGGTGGGTGAACTTCACTTGCCCCACACTGAAAAATATCAAACAAGCTACATCACTGGCTGAGAAGATTACCTGCCGATGAATTGAAATCTCAAGGAACATGAACATTCTACATAGGAGGCTTTTCTGTCATTTGCAACTGAGACTTATAAAAGTTTTAAACTAAAAGGTACACTTGTGACTGACTACAAAGAGTTTTAATTACAGGTGCAACCGGATTAGTGATCCTGTTCTGGAATGCATACAAATCTTAAGCAGAATCTCTGTGTTGTTTCAGGTTGGATAAATGTGTGTTTTTTATGACAATAAATAATCCATAAACTGATTATTGTTGCACCCTCCGTCCAACGATAATTTCTAAGTATTAACAATACTGCGGTACAAGTAAGCATGTACACACAACAGACTGGTGTGGACAGTGTTAATGTGCTTATGAAACAGATGCCAGATTTGTGAATATTTACTGTAAAATAAAAAAAACATTTGATCACCAGAGTGAGGTTACTGTCTGACACTGACGATATCCCCTACCTCTTCTCGCAATGTTGCCATGTTACTACGCCATATAGAACAAGTTGTCCCCATTCTGCTAATCGTTTGTAGCATAACTATATAAAATAGCCTTAATCTGCATTAATAATGCCTTTGTTTATGCTTTTTCATGTTTTGGTTGCTAAGGATGTGACCGATCTGTTCATTCATTGTGGAGGCAACCTAGTCGTTTGTTCTAAATATTCCAACATATATATAGTAGGAAGAAAAACAGCATAGTCGCCAAATTTGCAATATTTTTTAGGCAGTTTTTCTAGTGACATTCTTTTAACCCTCCTATTGTGTTCAGGTCAAATTTGACCTGTTTTCATGTTTAGATATGTGAAACATACCTAAAAAAATTTCTGATCAAAACAAGCCATTACATCCTCAACAATGGCCTACTTAATACAAAACAACACATTTTGACCTTTTATTATTATTATTTTTTAAATGCCTATATGAAAAAAGTTACATCCGTGGTGTAATGGATCAAATTTGACCCGGTAGTAATTAAAGGTTGTTTATGCACAGAAATACATAGTAAATGTGGCCAAACCATGAATAACAAACATTACAACAAAACAAAAAATTATAGCAATAAAGTCCTATAACAATAGTACAATAATATTGTGTAATAATATTAAAAATGTTTCATGCCAAGAAACAGTATTGACTTGAAATCAGTTGTAGAGTGGCACGCAACAAATATGATCCCACGTACACACACCCACTCTCTCTTTCACTCAATCACACACGCGCACACACACATCTCCTGTCCCCCAGCTGTACAGCAGTATATACGCTGGAGCTATCTCTTGCTCTCCTCTGAGTTTGCCTTTACTGAAGACACCACAGTTGTGTCATACTGTCCCAAGAGGAACAAACAGTGATGCTGATGAGCACACTCCACAGGAGTTATTCTGGATTACAATAAAAACAAAGGAGGAGTTAACTTGGACAAGGTCACTGGCACCTACACTTGCAAACGGATGACAGCAAGGTGGCCATTGGTCATCTTTTACAACATCTTGGATGTTTTGGTTTACAATGCATTTATAGTGTGGAGTGACATTAATCCTGGGTGGAACTCTGCAAAGCCATACAAAAGGAGGCTTTATCTGGAGGAACTGGGAAGATCACTGGTGAGCCCCTCATATTGAACAACAGCGATGTCTACCCTGAACACCTGCCTCTGCCAACGTGGTGATACAGCTTCAAGCCAAGGATGCAACCGTACCTATGCATTCAGCAGTGCCAAATGGAAACAAGAGATAGAGATGCCAGTGCTGCCCTAACAAGGACACCAAGACCAGCACCATTTGCCACAAATGTCAAAAATACATTTGCAAGGCACACACCCAAACATTCACATGCTGCCCATCATGCATATTAACATGAACACATACATAAATACACACACAAATGTCAAATTTGACCTGCGAACACTAAGGGTGTATACCCTTTTCGAACACAATAGGAGGGTTAAATACATCCATAACTAGGTACGATGCACAGTTTTACCTGTGATAAAAAAGTTATGAGTACAGTCTACATGCATTTACATCATGGTTATCTGTCTTGTATGCCTACCGAAGACATAACTGGCATCTAATATACCTGTATCTCACGCGTAATTTTGGCTAGTAAATGTTTGCTTATCTTAGACCAGTGGTTCCAAACTCCGGTCCTCGAGTACCCCCAACAGGACACATTTTTGTTGTAGACAAGCACACCCAATTCAACTCAATGAGAGCCTGATAATTAGTTGACAAGTTGAATCAGCTGTGCTTGGCTGGGGCTACAATGAAAATGTGTACTGTTGGGGGTACTTGAGGACCATAGTTGGGAACCACTGTCTTAGACCGAACATTGTTGTTTATCAATCAATCAAATGTATTTATAAAGCCCTTTTTACATCAGCAGTTGTCACAAAGTGCTTTTACAAAACACCCAGCCTTTAACCCGAAGGAGCAAACAACAATAGTGTTGAATTTCAGTGGCTAGGAAAAACTCCCTAAGAACTTTAGGAAGAAACCTAGAGAGGAACCAGGCTCAGAGGGGTGACCAGTCCTCTTCTGGCTGTGCCAGTCATCAGGAAGAATCAGTGATTAATGATGTTAAAATTGACTACAGTACTTAAACATGCAGATGGCCTCAAAGGTGTTGCTCATGCTGGAAAATACTTTATAATTGTACTGAGGCACTGATACACTTCCCACCTCTGCGATTCTACTTGATTCGACACAGTTGTATGATAGACCCAGGGTGCACCCTGTTTGGGAGAGAGCAGCCCAGGAACTGACCTGTTTTGAAATCAGAGAGGAGACAGGACAATATATTCTGTATCTCTTAGTTTAACCAAGGTGCATGCACAGATCATGCACCTTGCAGCTTTTGGCCCGCAAAAAATTAAAAACCTGTAAAATGATTGACCACCTGCCAAATTACTAGAAGAACTGTCAAGCTTCTAAAACTTCCAAACTTTTCTCAAAGTCTTCATAAGGGACTTCAGTTAAGTGTACCCTAAACTGGGCAAAACTTTCAAAGATTGCCTTATCCTGATTTACACTGTGCCCATCGAGACGAGATTCTCTCTAGAACCGAACAACGTTTTTACAAGTGATCTGTGCTGATCAACAATTAGCTGCACCACTCAGGCTTGGGAAGCAATTAACTACTGCAACAACGTCATGATTATGCAAATCACCAGCTGTGAACGCTCAACGATAACCAGTCATGGGGGTTGCCATCATGTTTAGCTGGCATCTCTTCCCTGTTGGACAACCAAAGTTCAAACCCAAATCACCCTCCACCATTTCCAGGCGAAACAATGTTCAATCCCAAATCAACACATAGATGTCCCTTCAGAGCTTCATTAACAACAAATTACTATGGAGAGCACTCAAATAAAGTGCATTGGGCAGCGGGGCTTGTTTGGGAGTCAGAAGAGTACACTTTGGTTCCATGAATAAATGTTCTGTTGTCTACATTGTACTTTGGAAACTTAATATTTTCACCCTGGTTCAATTCCCCCCTACGACTTCCCAATTTCTATCTCTCAGCTATCTTTATTCACTCCGTCCTTTTATAGCTATCACGCAATTATATACAGTTAAGCCCAAAAGTATTCATACCCATGCCAAATTTTGAGCCATAGTGAATTTTTATTTGACCAATAGGTTTCTTCTGGCTGGAAATGACATAAACAAGTGACCAAACACGGTAAGACATTGTACTGGAGATACAAATGAATAATTTATTTTAATTTCTTCGATCCTCGATGTGGAATGAATTTTAATGTATTTTTAAGAAGCAGGAATTTAGGAAGATGTCAATAGGGCTTTTAGATGCTTACTGGGAGACATTTTGTATGTGGATATTGGCATTTTCTACAATATTAACCTACTATGGGAAATTATGATTTAGAGAAACATTTTATAAATTAGTTTAATTAAACGCTATCACATGAAAAATTTGCTACTTAATTTCAGCCGTGGCAACATTTTGCTGTTGTTGTTGAAACACAATGCAATTCCGAGATATAGCCTATTACCCGTTTTCAAGTAAATTTGTGTGCAATAACATTAAAACTTTGGGTAACACTATATTTGAAGGGGTGTGCATAAGAGTGACATGACATCGTCATGATACTGTCATAGCCATGGCATGACACATGTAAGACTCATTATGAACGTTTATGAATGTTGTCATTAAGTGTCATTCAGTTGATTATGTCATTTTTTATGCAAGGTTGACATTGTTTGGCATCTTTGTTATGACAACTTGACATTAACTAAGACAAAATATCCTGTCAATGTCTTTGTTATGACAACTTGACATTAACCACGACAACATTAGATTAGATTCAACTTTATTGTAATTGAACAAGTACAGTACAATGAAATTGAAGGAGTAGGGTAGCATGTGCAACTGAAATGCAGGGATAGCAGCAATGAGGTTCCCGAGGTAGACATGT
>JACXGI010002635.1:0-21649 GCA_016801175.1 Esox masquinongy
GTTTGGAGTGTGACTGTTTGAGGTTGTGGACAGGTGTCTTTTATACTGATAACAAGTTCAAACAGGTGCCATTAATACAGGTAACGAGTGGAGGACAGAGGAGCCTCTTAAAGAAGAAGTTACAGGTCTGTGAGAGCCAGAAATCTTGCTTGTTTGTAGGTGACCAAATACTTATTTTACTGAGGAATTTACCAATAAATTCATTAAAAATCCTACAAAGTGATTCTCTGGATTTGTTTTTCTCATTTTGTCTCTCATAGTTGAAGTGTACCTATGATGAAAATTACAGGCCTCTCTCATCTTTTTAAGTGGGAGAACTTGCACAATTGGTGGCTGACTAAATACTTTTTTCCCCATTGTATATCAAACACCCCTGAAAGTACAAATTATGTATTACTCTCGTGATTTACATACAAGTCATGTACAATCAGAGCATGCCCGAATCAGAGCATGCCCGTATGTACCGCTCTGGAGGATTTACGTACTTCAGATACTCTACCCTAACCCCTTTTGGATTTTGTGAATGCATAATTGTTCCCTTGCATTTAAGATACATACATACTTAATAGTTGCTAGATAGCCTGCAAAGTGAACATTTCTAAAGTAATATAAAACAGCTGAATAGAATGAGTCAGTTCAGTATGACAAGACTAGGTTTGGTTACTTTTATGCATAATTATATAATTCAGCTGGTTTATTAATGATTTAAAATCGCAGTACCTATAACTTAGCTGGGATAATTTTACTCTTCCAATGTCATGATATCCAATTTGCAATTAAGGTTCCATCTATTCGCAACTCCCAGTACGTGTATGGAATAGTCAAAGGTCAATGCATGTCTTGTCTAACCATCCTGCTCTTATCTCATCATATTACTGTACCCACCAGGAGGTATTCACCAAAACTTTGTGCCAGGAGGAAAACACATTCTCTGGCCAAAAACAGCAATGGAGCCAGCAGGTGCTAGACCTTACATCTAGTAGTAGAATGCAACAATACAAGACAACCCTGACAGACATTTCTAATACTAAATGGTGCTGAGCAGATTTGCACCACCCAAGTCAATCAATCAATCAATCAAATGTGTTTATAAAGCCCTTTTTACATCAGCAGTTGTCACAAAGTGCTTTTACAAAACACCCGGCCTTAAACCCCAAGTCGCAAACAACAGTAGTGTTGAATTTCGGTGGCTAGGAAAAACTCCCTAAGAAGGCCGAAATTTAGGAAGAAACCTAGAGAGGACCCAGGCGAGTCAAAGTGCCTATTTCTTATAAAAATCAAGGTGCCTATTTCTTTTTTTTCTCAGAAATAGACAGAAATAGAACAAGGGTCTCCAAATAAAATTCTGAAAATAAAGTCTTTAATTACTCCCTTCGGGACTAACCAGAGTGATTTGATGGTTCCTTAAAGTAGAGACATTTCATTCTTAATTCATGCCTCCCATCAGGAACCAGACAATTAATTATAGTTTAATAATCTCACACATTACTAAATCCAATGTCAGGTATGGAGGTGCATTCACTTAAACTTCCTCTTGACCTAAGGAAATTAGTTGATATAACACATTTATGATTTGATTCACCCCCTGTTCTATGGCACATATGAAACGCTTGGTGAATTTCTGGAGTATATTTCCCAGATCAAAACAGAAAAATGTTTTGAAAAATGTTTTAGCAAGTATGATTCTTTGAAGAATTACATGAAACATGAAGAACAGCTGTGTTAGGGGATTTAATTGCCAGTTTGGCGGTTTGCAGACCGTACAGTAGGTAAACATAATTTCTCTGATTCTTTACTGACTGGCTAATAGTTTTGCTGCAGGAGACGTTTGATCTCCTCATCTCGCTTATCTGGTCTTATCAGCAAACATGGTCCTGGGTTTTCCATTTTAATGGACAACCGTATGACCACCGTATAACCAGTTATTATGCTGTTAGTATATATGTGCTAAGATTTTATAAAGTTTTATATGTTTTATTGTTTTTGTTACTCATACTGAATGGTTCCTTATTTTTTTCCATTTGATGAAAAATAACATGATACAGAGTACACTGCTCAACCCTTGACTGGTCAACAGCGCATGAAAGGAGCAGCAAGGTAGTTTTGTGCATGTGCCAGATTACGAAACAACTGGAAGATGTCGAGTTTATAATGCGATTATTATTTTACAGCCTCTAATTTTTTTGCAGTGGCCCGATCGGGACAGTGCTTGCTAGTTTGATTAGTCCCAACTTTACTTTGTACTGGCCCGGGGCCATCGGGCCATCGTTATTGTCGAGCCCTGGAGTATTTAGTTGGCATGCTAGCTAACCCAACTGCTACATCCAAGTTAGTATTGTTTGTAATGATACCCGTCAAAGTACTGGCCCTGTGACTTAGCATGGACTGTAGTTAAGTTAATAGTTAAATTCATTAAAACATGGTTCTATACAGTATACTGTATAATAAAAGAAAATTGTTTTCCAAGTGAATTTACAAATGCCAGTTTACAATATTTTGGACTGCCAAGAAGAAGCACAAATCCAAAATGGGAACAGTGTTTTCATTTGAATTGCACACATGAACAATACCTTTCAACAGCTTTCCTGTCCACAAAATACCACATTTTCAAAGTTGCTGGCTGGCAATGGTCATTCGAAAAGCCTGAGCTTGATGTAATATAAAACTTCAAACAGACTGTATAAAATAGGTTTTATGTCCTCAACTTGAGCAAGCATGCTTGAGCAAGATAATAGCTGCATTTTGATAAAAGCCATCAGGTACAAGCAAATCAATACACAACTATTACCACAATTTATGTGTATCTTATATGACTCTGTTTTCATGAATTTGATTATATAAACTTAAAGCACATTCAATAACATTACGGATAGCACCAGCAGTGGGTGCGACTTTCAGAGCATATAACAGCAGAGTTTCATCTTAGCAATAACAGTCTAAATAACATACAGTATAGGCCTTTTTCGGAGAACAAAAATCTATAATGATATGAAATGTTAAGGCAAATCTCTAGTCTCTCAGCCTGTATCAGAATATGTTTTGACCTGACAACTGTCATCTTACCTTGTACAACAGGGGTTAAAAATGTTAGTGGTTTTAAGCCTTTGACACTAAAGTTATCAATACCACCTAGATACTGAAGTACTTCAAATATTAGAGTTAGCCAATTATAGTTTCATAGGTTTTTAATCTACATAACATATTTACAGATGTTATTAGAAAGAAACCTCAAGGGCAACATGTAACAGAGAGTTTATTAGAAAACTAGACAGTTTGAAATAATACAATTACTATCAGTAACACTGCATAGGATGTCTTTTAATACTCCATAATATCAACCTTAATGTTAAAAGTGATTGAGTTTCATTAGCCATTGCCTAGATATATTTAGAAATAAAAGTGTATCACCAGATACATATATTTAGCAGCTTAATTTGAATGGTTAAACAACATTGATTTAACTCAGCCCTCGCTATCAAAACAGAGAACACTGGTTAATTTGACAGTCAAATGCGTCCTGATAGCTGATCTCATGGGGATGCTTCATGACCAAATGCTACCCATTGCTTCCATGATCTAATACTTCACCGCCCTTTATTCAACTCATCTCCCACATCTGCTATCCATCCTCATCACCAGCTACCTCTTCAACTGCCTTCACAACTAGCATGCCTATAACTACCAGCACAACAACTGGAAAGATGCCATCTTTAGTTGTCAGCATGATTTTTCTCAACACTAAGATGTCCATTAACCATTTATTTTTGCCGTGCTTTAAATGTCACAAGTTCAAACTACCACCACTACTGCTGCTACAACTAATGTGCCGATGTTACCCAGAAGCACCTTTGTTATGGTATCTCTCACAGTTTATGCATATTTACTCTGATGTAAATATTTATGCATATTTACATATTTACTCATCATAGAGCAAATTGCTCGTTTCATTTTAATATAAGTTGTTTATGAACTCTTATGTTTGGCTGCTTCGAACAACGTCTCCCTAGTTTAATCTGAATTCCCTGAGAACATTTAGCAAACACATGACATTTGTATGCAGTCATTGCAATTCAATCTTTGATGCATTTGAGTCTTTTAACCAAGAAAAAGGTAGAGATGAGAGATCTTGCCAATGATGCTATTTTTTGTTTCCATTTGCTGCTAATAATTGAACATGGCATGTCTACACAATTTCATGAGAAAAAGCATATAATTCGTAAATTTCACATGTGAAAACATGAAAACATTCTTTTGGAGCAATTTACATGTGTTCCCATTCATAGTATGTGTAGTTTCATGTTGCTTCACATGTTGTCACATCATATCACATACAATTAACATAAGTTTCACATGAAAACCTGCTCAAGTTGAATGTATGTGGTCTTTACAGAAGGGCATGTACACGATCTAGGGAATAGCTTATGGTTTGTGTACTCGTTTCACCCCGCAGCAGCCTCTATTAACACACCTCTATTCTACAGTACAACCTATGGTAAGATGTGGATTTGTTTTCTCATGTCTGATCCGAATGAAAAAATTAGCTTGTTTCTTTATATGTGGAGAATGGGTTTAAAAGCAGCGCTATTCTTCACCAACTTAATGGATTAGGCTGCGAAGCAATTGTCATGGCTTCTCACTGGGAGTATGTTTTAAACAATGGACTCAGCATTGCATTCTGTAGTCCTACATCGTGTGTTTTGCTTTTATTGCCTTCGATTTCTTTTGTAACTATTTTTCACCCCCATGTTCTACCAACACTGACAGCTTCTCCTACAACCATTGTTTCAAACTCAGCTAAAGCTATCTTGCCTACAGTACCACTAACAAAACAGTGCGTGATAATAAAAAAACAGCATACTATCCCCTTTGGCTCATAACAGCTGAGATTTGACTGGAGGGAATTCAATATTTTCTGCATTTGTTGTTCACATTCTCAAATGTGTCTCTCTTAATGGGGAATTTCTGTCCCTTTATTTTGCTAACAGTGACAACTTCTAGCCCGTTATCTACTACTTTTAACACAGTAAATAACATCACTACTACTATTACTACAACTACTACTGCTACTACTACTGCTACTACTACGACTCCGGGTAAGATACACCTGTTGTTCCATGTGTGGATGTGTTTGTTCAGCTGAAATAAACTGTCTTTGTTTTAGTGCACATTTTCTCTGTCATTGTGACTTTCAAACACATTGTGCAGCCACATCTCAAAGTCTACAGTAGTCTGAGTACATGGAGTCTATTTGTCATTGTCCAAAAATTAAAGTGCTACTACTAACTGTTAGTATACTTTAGTAAGTGTTTTGGTACTATAGATCTAGCGAACGGGACATCCTAAGAATGACCACAGCAATGTAAAAGAACTGTCTGATTTTTGTTTGCAGTGACAGAAATTACTGATTGCATATTTAATATTAGATACTTAGTAATCACAAACTAATTATATCATCTACTCAATTGGTAGTTTACATTTTTACTTAATTGTTGGTTTCTTACTCATATCATCTTTTGGTGTGTCACTGCTCCAATTCTGCTCAGCTGGGTAACCTTTAAACATAATGTTCAGGGAGTGTCAGCCTTCCCATAATCTTCAGGAAGGCTGACATTTTAGGATGCTCTCCTTGCTTACTGAGTTGTATTGTCACTCTTGCTGACAGTGTCTGAAGCCACTACCACCCCACCATCCACGACTAACATGCCTCCTACCACCATGTCCACTAACATCATTACCATGGGTAAGACACGCGCACTTGGCTTGTCCTGTTCTTGTTTGTAGGGAGACTCAGCAGCTCCCTTTGGCTAAGCAAACGGTCTTCTATCTCAGCTGCTTTCCACCTGTCTGCTTGCCTCTTACTCCCATTGTATCTTGACCTTAGCCAAGATGGGGTTTACAATATTCGGGGAAGATCTATGTATTTTTTCATGTCAAAATGAAGGCCTAGTTAACTGCTGTTAATACACAGGATCCTTATAATGTAGTTTTGTATAGAATAATATCATAGGGTACTATTTTGTATTTACAGTGCCTTAGGAATATATTCAAATCCCTTAACTTTCTCCACATTTTGTTGTGTTATACACCAATCAGTCAAACATTATGACCACCTGCCTAATATTGTGTAGGTCCCCCTTTTGCTGCCAAAACAGACCTGACCCGTCGGGGCATGGACTCCACTAGAGCTCTGAAGGTGTGCTGTGGTATCTGGCACCAAGACGTTAGCAGCAGATCCTTTATGTCCTGTAAGTTGCGAGGTGGGGCCTCCATGGATCGGACCTGTTTGTCCAGCACATCCCACAGATGCTCGATTGGATTGAGATCTGGGGAATTTGGAGGCCGTGTCAACACCTTGAACTCATTGCTGTGTTCCTCAAACCATTCCCGAACCATTTTTGCTTTGTGGCAGGGCACATTATCCTGCTGAAAGAGGCCAATGCCACCAGGGAAAACTGTTGCCATGAAAGGGTGCACATGCTCTGCAACAATGCTCAGGTAGGTGGTACAAAGTAACATCCACATGAATGGCAGGACCCAAGGTTTTCCAGAAGAACATTGCCCAAAGCATCACACTGCCTCCGCCGGCTTGCGTTCCTATAGTGCATCCTGGTGCCATGTGTTCTCCAGGTAAGCGATGCACACGCACCCGGCCATCCACGTGATGTAAAAGAAAACGTGATTCACCAGACCAGGCCACCTTCTTCCATTGATCCGTGGTTCAGTTCTCCATGGTCCAGTAGGCGCTTTCGGCAGTGGACAGGGGTCAGCATGGGCACCCTGACTGGCCTGCGGCTACGCAGCCCCATACGCAACAAACTGCGTTGTACTGTGTGTTCTGACACCTTTCTATCAGTACCAGCATGAGCTTTTTCAGCAGTTTGAGCTACAGTAGCTCGTCTGTTGGATTGGACCACACGGACCAGCTTTCGCTCCCCACATGCATCAATGAGCCTTGGCCGCCCATGACCCTGTTGCTGGTTCACCGCTTTTCCTTCCTTGGACCACTTTTTACAGGTTCTGACTACTGCAGACCGGGAACACCCCACAAGGGCTGCAGTTTTGGAGATGCTCTGACCCAGTCGTCTAGCCATCACAGTTTGGCCCTTGTCAAAGCCGCTCAAATCCTTACGCTTGCCCAATTTCTCTGCTTCTAACACATCAACTTTGAGGACAGAATGTTCACTTTCTGCATTATATATCCCACCCATTGATAGGTGCCATGAAAACGAGATTATCAGTGCTAATCACTTCACCTGTCGGTGGTCATAATGTTATGGCTGATTGGTGTAGACTTAATGCCATCAATCTACATACAATAGCCTATAATAACAAAGTGAAAACATTTTTTTTAATGCATGCCAATTTATTGCAAATGATATACTGAAATATCAAATGTACATAAGTATTCAGACCCTCTCTTCAATACTTTGTAGGCGCTCCTTTGGCAGCGATAACAGGTTCTCCATTCGCTTGAATGGGTAAGTGTGTCCAAACTTTTGACAGGTACTGTATGTCTTGACAAAATTCTCAGAGCTCTTCGGAGAGTTCCTTGGTCTTTATGGCCTGGCTTTTGCTCTGACATTCAATGTGAAGTGTGGGACCTTAGACAGGTAGACAGGTGTTAGCCTTCCTTAATCATGTCCAATCAATTATATTTGACACAGTTGGACTCCAATCAAATTCCTGAGACTCAATAGACGCAGGATGCATCAGACCTCACTTTAGAGAGTCATGGCAAAGGGTCTGAATACTTATGTAAATTAAATGTTGAAGTTTGGATGTTCAAGACCTTGTACACATTTGTCATTATGGGGTATTGAATGTTGATTGATGGCAAAAATAAATATTCAGTCAATAATAAATTAAGTCTATAACACAACAACATGGTGGAGAAAATTAAGGGAAGGTACTGAATAGTTTCTGAAGACACTGTATGTATTCAACAAATGTATAAGCTAGGTTTCACTGTTTCTTAACTCATTCTCTGTTTAAAATATTTAACCTGCTTTGACTCATCCATTTTGATTTTGACTGGACTGGGGAACCACAGAAAAGGAGAGAGCGGTGTATCTGTGGTCTTTACTCCGACTCACCCCCCGGCCAGTGGCTCCCTCCATCAATGCCACCTCCCATACCAGACCTCACGTCGTGCCTGGCCCCCGCAACTCCAAAACCTCCCTGGGCTACATCTCCACCCCACTTATCTGGCCAGTAAGGAAGAAACCCGAGGCCTTTCTTACACGCCTCCCGGGCAGACCCATCCTCTATCTGACCAAGCCCCCTCCTGTACCTGGAACACACTTGCCCCCCAGGTCCAACTTAACTAAGACAACAGCAGTGCCTGTGGCCAGGAAACCACAGCCGATATCCAGAACCACGACCAGACCCCAGGCGTTGCTCCCGGTGGACGTTGGGAACAGTAGCGGTGAGGTGGTTTTGGAGTCTTTCCCGGCAGCGGTGTCCTCGTCACTCAGCAGCCGTAAGAAGAAGAAGCCCATTGATCCCCCCCGCTGGGTCTCACGTCCCAGCGGAGACAACAGCAGCACGGTGAACGGGACCGAGCCTCTGGAGGAGTACACGTCAGGCTCTGACCCATTTATTTACGACCTGGACCTGGGGGACGACCCTTTCAGCGTTTTCCAATATGACTCATCCTACTCCATGGATGAAGGCCCGGCTCTGGCTGCCTTTGACCCACATAAGCCTCTCCCAGCCGGGGAAGGACTCAGCCCGGATGGCCCAGGCCTTGTTACCGTGAGCGGCCATGTTACCGACGGGGGAAGAGGGGGAAATGTACAGCATCAATACAATCTCAGTTTGCCCTGCGAGGTGTTGGCAGGAGGAATATTGGCAGAGACTGGGGGAGAGACCGGGGGAAAGACTGGGGGAGCGGCTGTGGGAGAGGCTGTGAGAGGGGCTGGGGGAGGGGCTGTGGGAGAGGCTGGGGGAGGGGCTGGGGGAGGGGCTGTGGGAGAGGCTGGGGGAGGGGCTGGGACCAGGGAACAGGGTGGCGGACACAACAGCCGGGCTCAGATGTCTTCTTTTAGCACGGCACGAGAAAGGACAGGTGTGCTTACAGATCATGCCCGGCTGAACAGCGGCTTCAATGAGCAAACAACAGAGAAACCCACTCAGTCCCTATCAAACATTGACACACAGTCCCCCTCATTATTAACAGTAGCAGAGTGCAGTGTCTCAGGGATGATTGAGAGGATCACTGAAAAACCCCTCACAGACAGACATATAGACTACTATACCATAACTCCCACCCCCACTGCTACAGCTCCTGTTATACTGCAGCAGCTTCAGCCAGTAGAAAGCATATGGACGGCTGTGATCACAGTTCAATCAGCCACTAACTCCCTCCCCTTGGCTCCAACCAGACCTCTCCCAACCTCTCCATACACCGCATTCCCCTCCTTACCCATCCACAACGTGGAACAAGGTGGTGTTAGGCATTCAGGACACGTCAGGCCGACTTCTGCCGAGACAGAGCCTGTGCTCCCGGAGAGTTCACAGGTGACTGTGCTGCAGCCTTCCATGGACATTCAAAGTGATTTATTCATCACAAGGCCCAGTCCACTGTCAGCCGCTACTGATGCTGCTACTGCTCTTGTACTTGAGAAAACATACCTTCCTTTCTCTGACAAACACCACAGTGACCTGGTTTTACCCTCTTTGAGGAATCAATTGAGTTCCTTTTCACCAAACTCTCATTCTGTGGACGATAGGTTTACCACTATGATTCCCAAAAAAAGTACTGCCTCTGAGACAGGTAGCCAGAGAGATTGGTTCAGGTTATATTCAACTCTGGCTTTGGAGCCATTGTCATATACGAACAGTGTGTCGGCCAGCTCAGAAGGGCCCAAGGTTTTACCACTCAGTTCTGATCTGAGTGGTTTGTCACGTACATCCAATCTATCTGTCACTCCTATCACAGAAGAATCCCTCCACCAGACACACCTTCCAGCCACCATGACAGAAAAATGGATCTCTTCTCAGTCCTCACCTGCTAATACAGTCTCCCACAGCAGACAGGTGTGCGTGGATGTATTTCCCACTATAGTCAGTGTGGTGCCTCTCAGCTCCGGCCTCCTGACTCGGCCAGAGCAGCTTCATATCACCAGGGTTACTGGATGGGAAAGACCAAATAGGTTGGAGAGGCACTCCGCTCAAGTGGAGGGCGAGGAGGTCCACATGTCAGCCATAAGTTCTACTCCCTCCTCTCCCTCTCTGATCTCTCTCTTGCGCCCCAGCACCCAGAGAAAGCTATCCGTATCTCAGCACGGACATCACGGGACCTCACACCTGAATGATGACATATCCCCAAAACTCTCCCAGACAAGCCTCCTCCTCTCCTCCTTGATAACACACTTCCCCCCTCTGGCTAGGCTGACGCCTCCAATCAAAAGCACAGCATCAGGATATGGCAGTATCATTACCCATGAACCTCTGGGGCAAGCTCATACGCATGAATTAGGCTGGGAGTGGCCGGTGCGGGGTAGCGGTACAGTGATTCATACAGACACACACACTCCACTGTCTGGGCCTCTCTCCGCTGTGACCTCCAGGTCAGACGCTGCCGAATCCCCCTTGTCCCAAAGGCCGATGTCAATATCCCCCCCTCCCTTTGGAGAGGAGAGGCCCCTCCCCACCCCCCCGCTGAGGGTAACGTCTTTCACTGGAGCGGCCAACATGGTGGATTCGAGAGCTGGCGCCCCACTGCCCACTCAACCAGCTGCTGCATTCCAGCAATCCGCTACGCTGACTGGCAGCCAATCAGGACCCACTCAGCCTGCTGGAACTAGCGAAGCAGTGGCCTGGCCTGGAGAGAGCATGGAGAGTACAACGTCACCCGCTGCCCCAGACACGCAGCTCACTGTTTTTGACTACAGTAACCTCGCTATTGGTGGCGCATTTATACAGCCCACCGCTGTTACGACAATTATCCAACCTCCTCCTGTCCCAAATACTCAGCCTGATACTACCCCGTACAAACAATTCGCCCATGCCAACAAACCGCCGACTGTTTTCCCAAACATCCATTCCTCCTCTGTCCCCACCGGCCAGCTTCCTAAGGCCCTTAACACCCACACTGCTGAGGCTGGCCCTGTTACAGTACTCTGGTGGGACAACCACAATGAGGAACCACAAGGCGATAAACACTGGCCGGCTCTCATCGATCACACACCTTCCACTGCCCCAAGCTCGTTAGTGGGCCTTGGCGATGTGTCTGTGAACCAAAACATCACAGACAGAGAGACGGAGACTCAGGCGGCGTCAACGCTGCTAGCCACCACAGACATGGCTCAGCAGTCTTTTGTTCCTACCAAGAACCCCTACTTGTCTCTCACCACTCCACACAGAGTGGTGAACGCAGGCAATGGGACAGTGTCCACGGCACACGCCAGCCCATGGACCTCAGCGGGCAACGTGGGCATCCCTGTTCACGCCCCATGCCAATGTAAAGCTCGCTTTCATTTTTCATGTCTGTGTGGATTTTCAACCGGAAACAGTATGTTTTGCAATAACAATGTAGATGTAGAAACTAAAAGAGAGATAGCCTCTTGATTGATGAATCTCTGCTTTGAATGCTACTGTAGTAGGGATGGAATAGGGTTGATGGGTGAGAACGGGGGAAAATGAAGGTGTCCTGGTGAAGGATGGTAATGATTGGGGGGTTTGTTTTTTTCAATGGGGTGTAGAACATTAACATTAGAGTCTTGCGTAGTATACCAGGTACTGAGCTGTAGAATGGCCTCTGCTGGGCTGGCGGGGTGGCTGTTACCCTCCCTCATGGGGTGCAGTTCTCTGCTTGTGATTTCAAGTTTTCAATCATACCTGTTTCTTGGGAGACATCCAATGCTTTTATCAATTTATTTTGGAATATTCTCTTCTAAATGTTATCTATTACTGCTCTAAGAAAGCAAACAAAAATATTGCTATTGATCAACAAAGATAGATTTATAACTTTATATTTAAACATAGAATTGTCTACATATATATAAATATATATACACACCCGGTATAGGTATATCCAGTATACTATATGTAGGTGGCCTACCTACCTTATCTGCAATCACTAAGGTCTCCCAAGAAGTCTTGGCATGCAATAGAAACACCATATTACTGTTGCTACTGTGGATCAGTACTAACAACAGGAGAGGCTTGGGAGCCATCTTGTGATAACTGTGAGGCATAGCAGCAGATCACCAACACAATGAAACAGTTATGTACTGTACCACGTGGCACATGCTTTAATTTACCTTCACCTATTTGGTCCCCGAATACACATAAGTCATAAGATGACTGTTCCTATGGCCAATAATTCCATAACAATTCCTTTCATCCTGAATAACAGAGGAGTTTCATTTATACGATTCCTTACAAGAAAAAAAAGCTCCATGTTTTATCTGTGGAGTAGCAGCCTTTCAGTATCATTTGTCATGTGAAATTGGGTTTTTACATAACATAATTAGAGTGTATGACTCAACCCCGGCACTTCTGCTATGCAGCACAGACAAATGTTCCATTGAATGTTGTAAATTACCTGCATCAAACATAGGTTGATATGCTTTGCTTTTCTGCTTTTCAATTGCAGAGGTTCTTTTCTACAGGATCTCCTTTGTTGTCAATGACAAGGGGACACAAATAACAGAGTCAGATGTTGAGAAAACTGTTTCACAGTGGGTAAGTCTTCCTGAATATCAAACCATCAACATAATACTTGATGAACTCAATGAATTAACTAATTTACTAATTTATTTACAGCTCAATCAAACATTCCAAAACTGGACACATGTGGTCTATGTCAATAATGTCAGGTAAACACTTACAGCGCAACTGCAATCAAAAAATAAACCTCAATCCATTTGATGTATCATTCTTTAGTTATTTTACTGTTCATTTCTGTTTCCTGTCTTTTTCCAGAATAAATCCTTACAGTGGCTCACTGGTGAAGAGGAGTGTCAGTAAAAAGTAAGGCCAATATGCACCATTACACTGTATACTGTGGTAGGTAGTGACCGTGAGTTTTGACTTACCATGAGACTCGACTGAGAACCTCTCTGAGCCCTTACAAGTCAACCCTAATAAAAATTGGTATGGTAATTAAGTAGGTCGGCCTTTTTAATGTGCACTCCTCCCCCTCCCCCCCTCTAGATACACCTGTCAGGCCCTGCTGTCCTACAGGACCACCACCAACATGACCTTGGGAGAAGCCGCCATCTCAACCAGGATGATGGGAAGTGCCAGTAGCATCGGCAGCGGACTACAGCTGGACTCGTTCGCTGCGCAGTCTGTCGGTGGGACATGATCTAAACCAGATCCACTGTAGTCACTTCAATGCCTCCCCTCTTACTTCAGGAAGTGACTAATGCAATGAACCTTAAGAGGATCATAAAAATACAGCCAATATAAAGAACAACATTTCACGGCACACAATCACCAATCAGCTCTAAATCACCTCCTAATTAGAATTAGGTTTGAAATGTGAACACACAGAATGCTCTGGTATTCTCTGGTATTCAATGATTATGAATATATTGCTGGTGTGCCGTTCCAATGTTCTGCTGTTATGGTTCTCTTTCTCTCATTCAGAAAACTGCCCAGTGGACTCTTCCCTCCATTACAGCTGGCCTGAAACCAGACCAGCGGCCACCCACTACATCCCCTGTTTCCCCAACAAAGATCAGAACGCGTACAGAACATGGTGAGACTGACTTATAAATCAACCAAAATGATAACATTTTCATTCTCAGGAATTGCGCAACACTTTTTGCTGGGGTTAACTATGGGATTGATTGATTTGCCTCAAGCCTGTTACTGATTTTCTAAAATGTTATGCATGATTTTTTATGAAGAAATATATAATCCTAATCCTTACAATGACAGATTTCATGTTCGGTGATTTTTATGTCCCCAGTGTCATCAGCTACGTGAACTACACAGCATTTTGGGGCTCCCCAGTCCTCAATAATTGCACTGATATTAATTCCATTGAAGTGTCAGCGGGTAGGTTGCAAAACTGATGCAAGAATGAGTACTTGAGAATGGGAATTTTAATGTGTTTTTTTTTTTTTACATAAAATGTGTTGACACCCTCACCATGACGGACAGAGAGCAGTCAGCCTACAGTCAAAGGTGCAATCTAGTTGTTAATCTCTCTTCTTTCTAATTCTCCACAGAGAATGCTGCTGATGTTGCCAACCAGCTGGCTGACATCACCAACAATGAGCTTTCCACAGACGAGGTGTCCAAGGTGGTGGGTAAAGTTCAGGAGCTGGTCACCATGGCCAAGATAAACTCGACTCTGGCCACCACCGTAGTGAGCATCATCTCGAACGTGATGGCCAGCTCCGTGACGGCTCTGGCTGTAGCCTCTGAGAGGTATGGACTCCCACTGTCACTGTGATTCCTCTCCTCAGATCCCACCTCTTACTGTGTCCATCCAGCATGCTGAGGTTAGGGACTCATGACATGTAAATTTCTAGTGATAGAGACCCCAAGGAAAGCTACAGTCCTGTCCATTACTATTAGAAGGCCTAAATGTCTCTGTCTGTGTGTAGGACTTTGAAGACGGTGGATGAGCTGATTCAAAAGATAGAGTTTGATGGTCCTTCAGTGAACATCACCTCTAAAAATCTTGCTCTTGGCATCTCAGCCTTCAACTCCAGCAAGTTCAACGGGACCTCCTTCAGTGCGTTCCTACACCCTAACACTACAGACCTTCAGGTACTGACTGAACTGTTTGCTTAGTGTTTGTTTAGAGCTGAGGTTGTTCTTTCATTCACTTCAGTGTCCACTAGAATTGGGGCTACTTGTAGGTTTTGCAGCGGGGTCTGGATCAGGGCTACATCTCAGGTACCCATATGAAAAACAAACGTATGTGTGTGCATCCCTACCTTTTCAGGACCAAAACTCACCAAAATATCCCAAGGCTTACAGGTTAGGTTTAGGCTAAATGTAGGATATACAGCTCCGGAAAAAAAATTAGGGACCACTGCACCTTTTTCTTTCCTTTCCAAAAAGTTGAAAAGGAAAGTTTTGAGTGAGGAACAGAAGCGTTCAATTTGCAGTGGTCTCTTAATTTTAACCCTTCTGTTCCTCACTCAAAACCTTCCTTTTTGAATTTTTTAGAAAGGTGCAGTGGTCTCTTAATTTTTTCCGGAGCTGTAGGTTACACTTAGGTTTAGGGTTAGAGGTTCAGATTTTCTTTTCTTTTTGAAGAAAAACATTTTTGCTGAAAAGTCATGAAAACACAGTGTGTGTGTGTGTGTGTGTGTGTGTGTGTGTGTGTGTGTGTGTGTGTGTGTATGTGAGACATTCAACCAGTCAGCCAGTGCTTCCAGGAAAGCCCTTCTGTGGAAACTGTAGTTTTGTGTTGTTAAAGGTGACTCACAGACCATCAGGTCTGTTGAGTCTATTCATCATGAATGGCCAGATGTATATTTATTTAAGTCATTAAAATCATTTTCTGTACCCAAAACACATTCAAAGCCCTATGGATAGATTGGGAGTCCTGTTTTTCATAACTGTGCAAGGACCATAGAGTTAAGAAAACATGATTCAGTTGACTGGCACATGCAAGCCACCTCTCCCTCTCTCGTACATGTCCACCTCTCCCTCTCTCGATTTTTTGTTGTCACTCTGATTCCCGTGTTTTACCATATTCCTTTTCCATACGTGCCAATGCAGTGCCAGTATAAAGGGCACTTGTTAATCATTCTCCAACCACAACTTGTGAAGTATATGCAGTACATGTAACTGGATACGCGTGGTGGCATGTCAGGGGAACATTCCAGAGGTCTAAAAATCCCTTCCAGATGGCAGAGCAAAGGACGTCTTATTTAATCATCATATCACCAGACGGCTGTCTACGTTGGGAAAGTGGAAATGGTAACATCGGTTCTGTTATGTTTAAGTCTAAGGTGTAACTTCTCTCCCGCCAGATTGACTTTACGTCGGATCAGCTGAACTCACTGGCTCAGGTCACACTGCCTGCTACTCTGCTGAAAAACCTGACCCTGACTGACGCTGAGATCACCGCACTCTCCAGGATCAACTTCATGTTCTTCAGCAAGACAGGACTATTCCAGGTTTATTCCTCTTTTTGGTGGAATGCATTTGATTAGTCTGTCTATTGAGTACAAGGGAACATTATCTTTCATTCTAAATGCTTGGTGATTCATATGGTATGTGAATCTCTAGTTTTGAATTGCGTGTTTTCAAAGAAATGACATTCCCTTTCATTAATCTCAGGATAAACAGGATGGGCTGTCTCTAAACAGCTACGTTGTGGCCAGCAGTGTGGGCAATTACTCCATCAGTAACCTGCAGGATCCGGTGGAGATCGAGATAGCCCATCTTAACTACCTGGTAGGCTCCTCGCTCCCCTCCCTCGCTTGTATGTATCAATGATGAAATCGATGAAATCAATGATGATACATTCAATGTTTGTTAATGATATTATGTGGTATTAAAGTTGTAAATACCAATTAACACCTTGAATGTCTGCCTTTAATCAGACAGTGATTTAAAGTGTGAGTGTGTGTACCTCTAACCAGACAGTGATTTAAAGTGTGAGTGTGTGTACCTCTAACCAGACAGTGATTTAAAGTGTGAGTGTGTGTACCTCTAACCAGACAGTGATTTAAAGTGTGAGCGTGTACCTCTAACCAGACAGTGATATAAAGTGTGAGCGTGTACCTCTAACCAGACAGTGATTTAAAGTGTGAGTGTGTACCTCTAACCAGACAGTGATTTAAAGTGTGAGTGTGTACCTCTAACCAGACAGTGATATAAAGTGTGAGCGTGTACCTCTAACCAGACAGTGATTTAAAGTGTGAGTGTGTACCTCTAACCAGACAGTGATTTAAAGTGTGAGTGTGTGTACCTCTAACCAGACAGTGATTTAAAGTGTGAGTGTGTGTACTTCTAACCAGACAGTGATTTAAGGTGTCTGTGTCTTGCTGAAACCAGACAGTTACAGTACATTGTCTCTCTATCCTCGTGTCTTTCAGCCCAAGCCAAAACCAACCTGTATGTTCTGGGATTTTACCATGAAAAGTAAGTCAGTATATTGAATTTTATATTAATCTCAATTCAAAGTTAAAGCCTTACAAGTGACAGATATTCTAAATAGCTTGTCTTTGTCCACGATAGATGGTGCAGGTGGCTGGAACAGTAAGGGCTGCAGGGTGAGTCCCACGTCCAATGGAAACAAGACCATCTGCCTCTGTGACCACCTCACACACTTTGGCATCCTAATGGTAAGACTTAGGACTCGCTTTCAAACATGGAAATCCAAGTCTAACTGAATCAGTTGAATCAGTTAGAGATCAATTGTCATTCCCATTTATTGAAACCAACCGTTTGTCATTGTGTGTGTGAATGTGAGTGTGACCTGGAAGTATTGCTTGACTTGTGTGACAGACTTGGTGTCTGTCCTAATTTTCTCTGTTGTCTGTGAAGGATATATCTGGATCAGCTGCACAGATTGATGCAAAAAACAACCAGATTCTCACCTTTATAACCTACACTGGATGTGGCATATCAGCCATCTTCTCTGCTGCCACACTTCTGACTTATATTGCTTTTGAGTGAGTTTACTGCCATTATCAACATTTCTATGTGATGAATGATTCCTCCATTACTTACTCTCTACATCATATGGACTCTTGGTCTTACTCATTGGCTATGCTATCATATGAAAGACAACTTGAACCGTAGTTGTCCGGTACCGTGTCATTCAGAATCTGTCCTCTTGACAGGAAGTTGCGTCGTGACTACCCATCTAAGATCCTGATGAATCTGAGCACGTCACTGCTCTTCCTCAACATGGTGTTCCTGTTGGATGGCTGGCTGGCCTCCTTTGACGTGGAGGGCCTTTGTGTAGCAGTGGCCATCTTCCTCCACTTCTTTCTGCTCACCTCCTTCACCTGGATGGGCCTCGAGTCCATTCACATGTACATTGCACTTGTCAAAGTCTTCAACACCTACATTCGGAGGTACATCCTCAAGTTCTGCATCGTTGGCTGGGGTAAGTGGCACTAACTTTGAAGTACATGTGGTGAACAGTATTAAAGAAAAAATCAGGGCGACTTCAAGATTTGCGAATACAAATAAAAAAAAATACCACTAAATACCAACGTAGCTAAATATAATGTACAATCAATTAACACTGTGTTGTATAAGGATTCTATATAGTTAAAATACAGGAATTGATTTGTGTAAGTGTGCATTGAAAATAGGATTGTGAGAGAAACATATTGTGTTTGGTACATGAAGTATGTTATTAACATCCATGGATTCAATTTTTTATATTTTGTATTATTGCAATTATGAACTAAAAGTATTTAATTAAGATTTTTGTCACTGATTAACACAAAGTAGTACATAATGTCCTTGTTGGAATGTTTTTTTTAATTATTAATCCTTAAGTATTCACCCACTTTGCTATGACTAACTTGAATATGCTGTGGTGCAGCTAACTGCATTCAAAAATAATACTTTAATTATTTGAATTAAGTCAAAATGTGTGAATGTCTGGGCTAAATGGAAGAGTGGTGCAGAGAAAACCATTGCTGAAAATTGGTTGCATTAAATCCCGTTTGGATTTTGCCCTAAGGCATGTGAAACACACAGCTAACATTTTGGTGTCATTTGGTGTCATTTAGGTGTAAGACGTTTTGGCATGCAAAATGCAATGAGTGGCGCAAATCTCCATCAAAACACCATTCCTATGATAGAGCATATTGGTGTCAGCATCATGTTGTGGGGATGCTTTTCTTCAACACTGAAAAACTTGTCAGGTCAAGCTGGGTAAATATTGAAACTGTAACAGGAGAACCTGCATCAGTCTGTGTTGGAGTTGAAGAATGAACAAAAATTGTTCATTCTTCACGCCCCAGTTCTCATCGATGGCACTGAGGTGAAGTGTGTCCAGCTTCAAATTCCTGGGTGTCCACATCTCCAAGGACCTCTCCTGGACCCTCAACACCTCAGCCCTGGTCAAAAAGGCGCAGCCCTGGTCAAAAAGGCATGTCTACCTCAGGGACCTCATTGCTGCTATCTCTACATCCCGGTTGCACATGCTGCCTTACTCCTTCAATTTGCCTCAATTGCAGATCTAGAACGCCATTTGCCCTTTGTACCCACACAATTATTTATCCCGCTTGTAACATACACTATACTTAATACTTGTAAATTTTCTTCCCTCCTCTGTTTGTCTTAATTGCACATTTAGTATTGCCATTTGTACTGCATTTGCCTTCATTGCACATCTATACATTCCACTTGTAATATACATATACTTAATACATGTAAATTGTCTGCCTTCTTCTATGCACTTCTGGTTAGATGCTAACTGCATTTCATTGTGTTGTACTTGTGCTGTACTTGTTCAATGACAATAAAGTTCAATCTAATCTAATCTAAAAATTGATGCTCAAATCTGGTAGAGACATTACCCCAAAAGATTTGCAGCTGCAATTGCTGCCAAAGGTGTTTCTATCAAAGATGTGTGAATACTTATTTAACAAATACAATTAGTTTTTCTGTCTCTTTACCTTTAGTTTTAAATTAAAATAATATTTTGCACCTTCTAAGTGTTTTGTGTGGGGTTAAAGGAAATTGAAGATTCTAATACACCAAGTTTTGAAAAGGTTCTTGGGGAGGTAAAACATTTAGAATTGGGGATAGATGAATGACCTCTTACAAACATGAAATGTGGTTGTGTTTAGACAGCGGTTTTCTGCAAAATGTGGTTCAACTAAACAGAGCGGTTTTCTTTTATTACCCTTTCCTGAAAATACTTTCATGTGTGTCTTCTGTTTCCTTCGGAATCCCTTAGATCAAGTGAACAAAACTAGACAGTAACTCAGTCCGGTGAAGAAAGAACATAATCAATGATATGAATGAGATTTTTGAGACAAGATCATACACAAATATTGCCTGATGTTCCTTGATCCATTTAAACCCACTTACAAGAGATTGAAATGTTATTACAAATCACATCAGTCTTAAACAATTATTTGATGCACTGTCTGAACTCTAATTAATAAAGTAAACCTTAGGTGTTGAATAAAACCCTTTTGGTAACACTGGTCTATGATATACTGTATGTCATAATTTATCTACTTTAGTTAATTTTGCTAATTGTAAGTTGCTCTGGAGACTATAATTGACCAAAATGTCAAAGGTTTTCATTTTCCATTTGAGCTTACAAAATTGAAGTTTAACTTAGTAGACCAGACTAGAAGCTTTGAATCATCTATAAAATAGTTACACTCAAGCTTATTTGTGTTTGTTGAGTGTGGCAAATCATCATTATCTATTGCTGCATATTGTGTATATTGCTGTGACTTTAAAATATGTCTTAATTGCATTTAATCAAAACTCTTAAAATGACCTCACTGGTCCAACACCCAACCAGTTCTTATGCAGTATGCTGGATGTGCTGTATATTGCACCTACAGTGGATATAAAAAGTCTTCACACCCCTGTTAAAATGCCAGGTTTTTGTGATGTAAAAGAATGAGACAAATATAAATCATGTCAGAAATTTTTCCACTTTTAATGTGACCTATAATGTGAACAATTCAATTGCAAAACAAACTGAAATCTTCGAGGGGGAAAAATGAAAAATAAAAACCTTACAATAACCTGGTTGCATGAGTGTGCACACCCTCTTATAACTGGGGATGTGGCTGTGTTCAGAATTAACCAATCACATTCAAACTCATGTTAAATAGAAGTCATTACACACCTGCCATCATTAAAAGTGACTCTGATTAATCACAAATAAAGTTCAGCTGTTGTAGTAGGATTTTCCTGACATTTTCTTAGTTACATCTCAGAGCAAAAGTCATGGTCCGCAGAGAGCTTCCAAAGAATCAGAGGGATCTCATAGTTGAAAGATATCAGTCAGGAGAAGGGTACAAAAGAATTTCCAAAGCATTAGATATACCATGGAACACAGTGAAGACAGTCATCATCAAGTGGAGAAAATGTGGCACAACAGAGACATTACCAAGAACTGGACGTCCCTCCAAAATTGATGAAAAGATGAGAAGAAAACTGGTCAGGGAGGCTTCCAAGAGGCCTACAGCAACATTAAAGGAACTGCAGGAATTTCTGGCAAGTACTGGCTGTGTGCTACATGTGACAGCAATCTCCCGTATTCTTCATATGAATGGGCTATGGGGTAGGGTGGCAAGACAGAAGCCTTTTCTTACAAAGAAAAACATCCAAGCTCGGCTGAAGTTTGCAAAAACAAACATCAAGTTCCCCAAAAGCAAGTGGGAAAATGTGTTATGGTATGATGAAACCAAGGTTGAACTTTTTGGCCATAATTCCAAAAGGTATGTTTGGCGCAAAAACAACACTGCACATCACCCAAAGAACACCATACCCACATTGAAGCATGCTGGTGGCAGCATCATGCTTTGGGGCTTTTTTTCTTCAGCTGGAACCGGGGCCTTAGTCAGGGTGGAGGGAATTATGAACAGTTCCAAATACCAGGCAATTTTGGCACAAAACCTACAGGCGTCCGTTAGAAAGCTGAAGATGAAGAGGAAGTTCACCGTTCAGCATGACAACGATCCAAAGCACACATCCAAATCCACAAAAGCATGGCTTCACCAGAAGT
>JACXGI010002635.1:21749-34017 GCA_016801175.1 Esox masquinongy
GCACAGGAGATGTCCTCGCAATCTGACAGATTTGGAGCGCTTTTGCAAAGAAGAGTGGGCAAATATTGCCACGTCAAGATGTGCCATGCTAATAGACTCCTACCCAAAAAGACTGAGTGCTGTAATAAAATCAAAAGGTGCTTCAACAAAGTATTAGTTTAAGGGTGTGCACACTTATGCAACCAGGTTATTGTGAGTTATTTTTTATTTTTCCCCCTCAAAGATTTCAGTTTGTTTTTCAATTGAATTGTTCACGTTATATGCCACATTAAAGGTGGAAAAAGTTCTGACATGATTTTTCTTTGTCTCATTCTTTTACATCACAAGAACCTGGCATTTTAACAGGGGTGTGTAGACTTTTTATATCCACTGTACTTCCTATTCAAATGAAAATGCATTGGATGTATTAGTTATTTACACAACACACCGAACTTAAAACTTTAGTTTGGGTAGTGGTCTACAAAAATTTTCAAAACAAAATCTCCTCATGTCTCACGTTACAGGACTGCCTGCTGCAATAGTTGCCATAGTGGTAGCAAGTGACAAAAATTCCTATGGGACAATGGAGTACGGAAAGGGGGAGACCGGACAGGGCTCCTCAGCATTGTAAGTCCTGCATCCAAAGACATGCTTTATGTTGATGGAGTTTTAGAATTGAGTATATCAATTTATGTTTCTCCATATGGCAGTCAGGACTACAGTAAATTATTATGTATGTAATTTATTATATACCACTCACAGCTGCTGGATCCAGAGCAAGGTGGTGTTCTATGTGACATGCGTGGGCTACTTCTCCGTCATCTTCCTTGTGAACGTGGCCATGTTCATCGTCGTAATGATGCAGATCTGTGGTCGCAACGGGAAACGTAGCAACCGCACTCTGAGGGACGAGATCCTGAGAAACCTGAGAAGCGTCGTCAGTCTCACCTTCCTCTTGGGGATGACCTGGGGTTTTGCCTTCTTCGCCTGGGGACCAGTCAACCTGGCCTTCATGTACCTCTTCACCATCTTCAACTCACTGCAAGGTACAGGGCACCCTAATTTTGCTCTGGGCACCATAAGAAGAAGATTCTATTGTTAACTACTGACTAAGAATACGTGAAAGTATAGGTGGCACATCTAAACATCTACACATCCCAGAAAGTTACTTTAATAAAAAAAATGCCTAAATTAGGATTTAATGACAGTTGTCAACAATTATAAAAGGACATAAAAACAGTTCTGATCAATTTACAGCAAAAAAGTAATTACCCATCATGAGCAGATGACGGTCAAAAGACGTCTTCCTGGTTGAAAAGTTGTTAAATAGAAGTTGAATAGACGTTGTTTAAATTATTTTTCTCGGATTAGACTTTTAAAAACGCAATTGTGTTGGTTGGATAAGTAAAAAAGCAACAGCGGGTGCTTGAGAAGACTCACTAGACAATCGGCTTAATGGTAAAATTAACATGAGGGGGTGCTTCAGGGGTACTCAAAGCAGAGCAAAATTCAGTTGGCGGTACAGTTACTGGTAAAGGTGGGGAAACCACTGTTCTAAACTACTCCAGTGTAGCTTTAGCTGTGTGTTTAGGATCACTGATAAAAGGTGAGCTTCCACCCAGGACCAAGGTCTCTTGCAGAACTTAATGACACTGCTACAAAGTTAGCCTTAGCTAACTTAGCCACGTTTTTCAGAAACTGGTCCATGCTCTATTTTATGAATGATAAGGTATTACTTCACTGTTGTGTCATGTATTATTTTTTCCACCAGAGGTCTCCTTGGTATTACATCTGATTTAGTTATCAGACCCAGACGTCCTTTATTTTTTATCCCTGTCATCTTTATTGTCATTTGAAATATATAAGTTTTCCTCTATTATTCTTCTGTCCAACAGGTTTATTTATCTTCATATTCCACTGTGCGCTGAAGGAAAATGTCCAGAAACAGTGGAGGAGATACTTGTGTTGTGGCAGATTCCGCCTAGCAGACAACTCAGGTAAAGCTCTGATAAGAAACTCATAACAAAGATCTCAGGGAAAATATCTGGCCTGATATCCAGAATAGTTATCACTTTCATAACAGGATTTAAAATGAAATTGGGAAATTGCTTGTGCAAACAATAGGCAATTTTGCGATAAAGACCATAATCAGGTTAAGATATTTTGGTTCATTATTTCAATGTTTATTTTGATAAATGATAGTCGAATCCCTTTTAAAATGAGTCATGCCAGTACATGCTGGTACACATCTCAAAAGAAGTCTATTAAAAGTGGACTCCCGACTTGTTAAAGAGCAATGGTTATTCAAGGATAAAACCTGAGAGTTATTATCTTTTATAAGTAATCAAAAACACAGAAAGTCCATAAAACTCAAAAGTAAAAAAAAACCACTACACCCTTTGTATTCAAGCCTGAATAAGAATGTGTGAAATGTATCTTGTTATAGACTGGAGCAAGACAGCCACTAACAACACCAAAAAGGTTAGCTCAGACACCATGGGGAAGTCTCTCTCCTCCAGTTCCTTTGGCTCCAGTACAGCGAACTGGACTTCCAAAGCAAAAGCAACTCTAAACCCATTTGCTAAGAAGAAAAGTAATGCAGGTAGGGGTCTAATATTGTGCCACATACAGCTGTTTTTCTATTTTCAGATGGTCTCATTGACCCACATTTCATACATAAAAACCTGTACTTTTTGTAGTTATGAAAAGAAGAATACTTTACTTCACACACCTCCCTGTCCCTTTATTAGAATAAAACAAACATTATGCCAATGAGGAATATTTGAAACATTTCTTTCTTTTCTGTGTTATTCCTCGGCTACATAGTGGCTGATCTCCTGTATGTATTTATGTTTGTGGTGTGTAGATGTAGCCCACCAATAGCACGATGGAGAACCTCCTGAGGTAAACTTAGCAGCAACAAAGCCATCCTGACACCATGCTTATTTAATGTGTGATGTGAGTTTGTGTTATTGACCTTTCACTATTAGAACACCAAGGCCTGGATTCAACCTAGCAAATTTTGGTTGTAGAGAATTTAACAGTTTGAAATTCAAATACTGTGTTGACATCTTGGAATTAACTACATATTGACAGTGAAAATCAGAATGTGTATATTTGGTTTTGATGTCAAATGCTACCTTTGATGGTTAGATTGAATCCAGATTGAATGGTGACATAAATACTCTGTAGGACAAAGTGCTCTAGCCTGCTATTTATGCTCTATAGTAACTGAAAAAGTTACTAAAAAAGTTACTACCAAAGATCTTAAAATTGGAATGAAATAACCTAAAGAACCTATAAAACGCATATACCAAAGAGACACCAGTAATGTTAAACTTGGTTCTGAAGTACAGTAACAAATATTGTTGGGATTTATTTCGATTGATCGGACTGAAGACAGAGTTTGGCAGAGGAGCTACTTTGCCTTCTCAGGGGTTCTGGATGTCACTCTCATACCACACTAATTCTGCTTCCCCTAGGATGCCTTTGTTTTCTGCTAGAAGCAATGATTGCATTTTCAGCAGTCGCCTATCACATGAACAGTTTTAATGTGCGTATGTTTGTGTGTATCCCCGACCCGGAGAGAATTCACTCATCTCTACTGTGCAACCAAATGTACAATTCAATCATGATATTTGTGTGTTACTACATTTTTAATACACTTGCGATTAATATTTAGATGAGAAATTACCATGGCTTCCTGAGGAACTAAACATAGAAACAGGCAAACTAGAACATAACTACACAGAACATAGAAATGTAACAACCGGCACTGCACAGGCCATGATCGGCCATTACATGTTATATAGTCATATTTGTGAACTGGAAGAAAGTTTAATGGTAGAATTACTTGCTGCTGCACCCTTTAAATATTAGCTTTAGAAGAAGCTAATTTCTAAACATTCCAAAAGCCTACATATTTTTACATCTGATTGATGAGAAAATCATCCAGTGAATAATGGCCTTATCAATCTGAGACATTGTGTGTGTTAGAAATCAACATACTTAATTTTGTAAAGTTTTAGTGCTTTTTTAGTCAACTGTATCGAAACTGTATCGTATGCATGTAAGGGTGTTGCAGGTGTTAAAAGATAGACCAACATTATTTAGACTTTTCTTTTTTACTTTTAAGGTTGTTTGAATGTGCATGCGTGTGTGAGAAGGAATTCCATAAGAATGCACAGAAGCATGTGAACTCTTGCTCAGAAAATGTTGGGACTCAATTTAAACAGTAACTAGAAACGAACTGTAACCTTAAAAATTAAACAGACTGTGTTACACAGAAAACACAGGCAAATCGTCTTCCCAAAGCTTGTGAATTTGAATAGTTTAAAATGAGTCCCACATATTCAACATACAATCCTATATACACAATCATTGTAGTGTATATATACATATATACTGTATATCTATCTATATATGTATATATATATATATTGTGTGATGTGTTTCTTTAGCTACTGGTTTTCTGTCAATGTGAGTTATAAAAATTGCACTATGCAATATTGTTAAAGATCCAAGCCATCACTGTTAACCTCTAAACCAGAACTTTGTCTCTTCTCCGTTGGACAGGTAAACGCTACTCCAACCAGAACAATCCTAAAAGTGACTCCTCTGAGGGTGAGGCCTCCTCCTCCATAATCCCTGTGCACCAGGTCATTGACAAGGTCAAAGGTTACTGCTCTGTGCGCTCTGACAATTTCTACAAGAACATCATCATGTCAGACAACTTCAGCCACAGCACCAGGTTCTAGACCAATGAGCTGTTCCTCCTTCTGCTGCTGCTATCCCCTAACCGGTTAAGATCTCCCCAGGATTGTAGCCTTCCAGAGGAGCCAGGCAGTAGCTAGTGCTATGAATGTGTGTACACTGTACTATACTTGGTCCAGTCAGTACTGTAGGGGATATTGGAAAAAGTATAGTTGTGTATAAAGGGAAACGGAGAAGCAGAGAATTTACATACTGTGATGATAATCTTCAACTGGCTATGTGTTGTGTAAATATTGATGTTTTATCTAATATGCCCCCTATAATTGCTTCTCAGTTGGTTTTGCACATGCCTTGGGTTTTCTTTGGGGTCGCCTTTCCTGTGCAGAAATATCAACAATCTTGACTGTTCTGCAGTCTGAAAATGCCTCTATGGGGCAGCGGGAAAGCGCAAAGACACAAAATCTGGACCAAATGTTCAGGAATAGGCCTGAAATTGAAACCCAAAGAATGCCAAACGTGAGGGACCTTTTTAAAAGCTGTAGCATTGTCAGTATGTGTTAAAAAGGGAACAGGTTAACAATTGGTGTTATTATTAGTCTATTTGTGAATCGTGTGTGTGTGTGTGTGTGTGTGTGTGTGTTCTTTTGCGCTGGAAAACAATATTATGTTCCTTTAAGTGCCTTACATGGGGAAGTTTTGCATAAAGTGCTTACTTTGTCTTGGTTAGTCTACCAACATCATCAGCAACACTTTTACATGTATTTTTTTAAGCCTTCAGATGCTCTACTACTGAATAACACATGCAGAAAGGCATTTGTCCATCTACTACTACTTCATTTTGGTCACTTTTACTAAGAACAACCTCTGTGGGTGATGTGTGTCAAGGGTAATTTCTTTGACTTCTATGGATATAGGTCACCAAACTCCAGCTTTTAAGTCTGGCTTTGGTCAGAAAGACCAATGCTATAGCTTGATTTAAATTTAAAGGCATTCATGTTATATGCTGCGTGTTGATTTAAAAATAACCATATTTTCTTTAAGATCAGTATGGAACTAGTTTCATAAACATTCCACATTTGAACATTACACAATACACCAACACACAGTACTGAATGAAAAGGAACAACAAACACCTGCATTATCTTTTCATACAAGGAAATTTCGAAAATGTTTAAAAGGAAACCTTTTTTATCTGCTCTATGGTGTTGCTTTTGTTCTGTTACCGGGATATTTTTTGCATGTTAGACTTGAGATGAATTTTTGTGCAAACATTCTAAATGTTTTTCGATCAAAGCTCCATTCCTGAGCCTAGTTGGCTTAAATGAGACATACAAGTGTTATTTGAATGACAGCAAATGCACTGTACTGTGTTCAGAACTCTACAGCCATGTCATGTATGTATGGCCTATGTACGCCTGCCAATATAAAAAACTTTTTTCACTATTACAGGCACTCGTGTGTAACTTGAATTGTATGACGCAAATTGTAAAAAGTGTCATAAAAAAACAAGGAGAAAACAGGAAGTATACAACTTTTCATTATACACCATTATGTTTGTAATAGTGGAGATAGCCTAGGGTATTGTCATGATACATAAGATGGTTGTAGTTCTTTTAAGGACATTTTAAAACACATTGCTGTGTGTCATTTGGTGTCCATCCACAACCAATGAGCATAGCTCAAGTAAGAGATACTAAGCCAGCTGAAGTAGATTAAGAATAGAACTTTGACTGACAACACTGTCTGGATGATGTCACAACACTGAAACTAAGTGGGAAAATGAGGTCTAACAGGCAAAAAAAACTGAATATCCCTTTAACATGGTAGTTGTCTTATCCCACCAGTAGGGACCTGAATATATTGCATTATGTTACGTTGCTCTGTAAGCTATTTTTGTGTTTGTGAATTGATAGAACAATCTTGTTGTCCTACCGTATCTTTATATTTATTTCTATAGAGCTCTTCGCATTTGTTGTTCTTGAATCCACAACGCCAGTTGATCAGGACTATGCCCCTGGATAGGAAAGAAATAACTAATTTTGATTTTGGCAGCATCAGTCTTGACCTGGGCAGTTAAACAAGGCCAAATGTCTTTTGGAAGCTAGGCCTTCTAGGTTATAATTAGAGATGCAGAATCTGCAGAGGGAATCCGGAAATGATTTGTGTGTACATTTTTCTATTCCTGTAATCATTCATCCAGGAAACAGAGCTAGGAAAGTGCTATGGTTAGATCCTAACCAACATTGTACCTATGTATAACTCTGATGAATATGACTGGTCTTTTGTGTATTCTGAAACATTTTTCAGACCCCTTATTTGTTTTTCCACAACATTTGTCAGTAATATATTTTCTTGAAGCTGTCTCTGTAGGTCTCAACACTATTGACTAAATCTGTCTCAAATAAAGGGAAATAAAAATGCTAAAATGTAGCTTGTATTTTACCAAGTTGATTAAGAACACATTCTCAATGACACCAATGGCCTGTGGAATGGGGGAGATGAATTAGCCAATCAGAATCTTGGAATGATTAGGTGGATATAATGATAGGTTATGTTTCCCAGTTCGGGAATTTAGTCAGGACATCAGGGTTAACACTCCCATTATTATTATAAGTGCTATTGGATATTTGTGATGACCATAGAGTCAGGAAATCCCATCTCAAAGACGACCCCTTACACATGCCCATGTCCCCAATCACAGCACAGGGATATTTTTAGACCAGAAAAAACAATAACCCAAACTGGCCATTCAAAACCAATTCCATCCAGGACCAACCGTGCTTAGCTTCTGAGGCAAGACAGCAGTGAAATACAGGGTGGTTTGCTGCTGCCTCGCTAATTCTGTTAACCCTAATATTTATCATGGCATGTCCTACTGTATGTACCAGGATATTTTATAACTAATCTAATTTCAGGGGTTTTAGGGTATTTTTTTTCCTTTTTAAATGAAATGAAGATCAGTTTCTACACCAGAGAATTTTCTCCATCACTGCACTGGGATCTGTTTAGACCAGAGAAAATAATGACTCAAACCAGCTCTCCAACACCAACTTCAACAGCATGGTCTCCCATCCAATGTGAACCTAGCTTATCTTCGGAACAAAGCCAGCCCTAAGATGCAGGGTTGTTTTCAGATGACTAGTTAATTCTGTTAATCCTAATATTTGTCATGGCCTGTCCTACTGTATGCACCACATTTAGTATTTCCTTTACCATCTTTTTTTACCCCTTTCTGCACAATTGGCAACTTTTCACATTGAGGTTTATTCGGAAGATCTTGTTATGTATCTCACAAGCTCAGATACCTCAGTCATATTGTATAACATTCGATTAAGACCAGCACATTTACTAATAATAGGAACAAACTGAGGCAAGTAAAATGTATTTTTACTGCTGGTTTCACAAACTCAATACAACCATAATTTAGTTAATGTGCACTAGAACTGGAGCCCAGCATGGTATAAAACGAGCCTACCTGAGAGTGGACGTACATTCCAGTGCAAGTTACTGTGGCTGTGCACCTTGATTAGCAGTGCAGAAGAAAAACATGCTTCCACTACACAACCACTGGAAAGAGAAAATGTTAGTGTATGCAGATAATAGATAAGGGCTAAGAGGTCTTAGCAATATCTTGCGCCACACAAAATGAATTTTATTTAAATAAAATTCAAACCTGGTGAAACTAGTGAAACCAGTGCTGCTCAATGCTGTTTCCTGAGCACTACGGACCTGTTGGTTCGCCCAGCTGCAGTTGTGACTAACTCATTTATTTTGTCCTCCAGTTAATTATTCAAGTGAGGTGTGCTAGATTAGAACCTAAACACGGTAGCTCTCTAGAGACAAGACTGAGCTGCCCAACTCTACACGCAGTTGAAACACTGCATCATTCCCTACAAGAGTGATGGAGGTTGGTCTAGGTACAAGGAGAGATCACTCTCAAGTCGCTGAGACAGTTCTCTACATTCCATTCAAAAGTGCAACCGAGACATGTTTAATTATCTGCTCCAATAGAAATCCACAAAATATTGTCTGCAGCTGTAAAAATATGAGAACAATCAATCAGAAGTTCTGAAGAAGCCAGGAAGCTACATTTGTCATTTAGCAGCTGTTCTTATTCAGAGAAACGTACAGTAGCAAGAGCATACACTTTCACATTTATTTAACACCAAACTATATAGCAACTGAGCTACACTGGTAGCTACTCCTGTGTCTATTCAGTGATGAACTGAATGTAAGCATTGCCATATGCCATTGGTCCCAGATTAATGAAGTTGTACACATACATGCTATTCCTAAATCAAGTTCAGAGCACCATGGAAGATATCGATTACATGTAAGAAATGGATAATCCAGAGTGTAATTGAAGCATGTCATGCCTGCTGCATGTCACCAAAGAGGACAGTATCTCCTCTAAAAAGCATGGATACAGCAACACTGATGATAAGACTCTCAACTGAATACAGAGACCTATTTTCTTGCTTAAAGAAGGTCAATTCTCGGAAACAAGCAAATCAAACTAGTAACTTTCTAGAGGATGACAAAAATATATCACAGTCAACCTCATCAGTACAGAAGAGGTCCCTTGACAAATTCATCAACCACCTGAAGAAAGCAGTGGTACAGTATGTGTTGTCTGACAGAATAAGATGCTGATGCGCAGTGAAAGAAAATAGTTTAATGCTGCTCTCAGTTAGTCTGAGAGCAGGTACTACTGAAATACTACAAAGAACTATTTATGAATTAATAACTGGGTATTGACTAGTGTAGGAATTGTGTCATGAATATGTGTAGTTAATTCATTACACAAGACAAACAGTTAGAGTTTTGTAATGGTCAGATAGCGATTTTTAATCCTTGATTTTAGTATCAAATTATTATATAGCCCAACCACTACAGCTTGCCTACACAGGCTATTCAGTAGTGATTTTACTCCTTGATGTTCTTTCAAAAAACACTCACTGGCCAGTTTCCTATGTACACCACCAATGGAAAGTGCTATTCATAGAAAGCTAGAATGCTGTATTACTTTATTCCATATGTCATCATATCCCTGACATGCTTAGATCAATAGAGCAAGGAGACCATGAAACAATACAGTTTGTGACATGTTAAATACATTTCCTTTGCTTTGTATTCTATTCTTTCATGAAAGGTCAATGGGAGAAGATTTTTAATGGGTTTTTTTCAGACTCACTGCTTTACTGTGGTATCTGTGGCAGAATTTTAAGAAGGCTGCACCACTACATTTTTCTCTGGGGGCACATTACCTTACTCGAGCCCTTTTACCCTGTGAGACAGACGTTTGTTGAAAGCAGACTTCAACTGCCTGGCATAAATACAAGCATCATGTCTGTTACAAAAAGAATGATTTCGGATGAACTGAGAAGTTCATTGTAAATGTATGATTTTGAAAGTGAATCATCTGATGAAGTCTACCAGACTGAGGGAAGGATATGGGCAAAATAATAATAATAATGGCATAATGTAGACCATTATATTTATATTATAAAACGCCGAGGTAGATGTGTGAGTCTCTGTGTAGCATAACTACTGCATGAGTGTGATCTCTCACACTCATGCAGTAGGCAATATGCTCTGATGGAATGAGTTTAATTGAAGCAATGGTGGATATTTTTTGTGGGGAAGCCCGGCAAACCATGGACTTAGTGGTGACTAGTAGTACAGCAACCAATAAGTTTTCTGAGGCCAAAAAGACAATTCCAATACCACCTCCAATAGAAATGTCCATTTTCAAAATTCCCAAACACAATTTGTAATTAATTTTGAGTTATTATTTTGAGTTTGAGTCACATACACACGCAGAAGGAAAAACAGAAAATCACTCACATGCTCTCATGTAGATTGTGATCACGTGACGGCAGATTGCCCAAGGTGTTTAAGCACCAGTTAAAATTTGGCTGAAGGCAAAACAAGAAGAAGCATTAGATGTTAAGGATGCCTGCCTCTGTGGCTCTCAACAGCACCAATCGTTTGGACTCGCAGCAGCCAAGGATTCAGCAGTTCAAGTAAGTTGTATAATGGGTTTGTAGTTATGATTTTGTGTGCGATTTATGATGTGTCTCTCAAGAGGTCAGTCTTAGGAGTCACAGTACTGTCGAGGTGAGTGGCTAATACAGTATAATCCTTGTGAAATGATTATTTGATAAATAATTAGCCATTCATGAAATGTATACATCTATATTTTTGTAAATGTTCTTTAATGAAGGCTACTGTATTGACGGATGAAATATTTGGACACATCAAATTGTATGCTACCGTATGTTAAATCTTATAATGTTGACTGAGCAGGTTAGGCTTTGGGAATTGTCTGCTCTAGTAGGGCTCTGGATCTTGTCTTCAGTATAAAATACTTTATTCTTCCATGCCAACCAGTGTCATCATTATATCCCAAGCATTTTCATCTTAGCACTCGGTACTGCAAAAACTGTCTTCCTCTCTGTTGGCTGCATTCTGGCCTTCAGCTGCTTGCCTCTTTAGGTGTTCTGCTATGGTTAGCAGTGCTGTGTGTTCTATCTCTTCTCTTAAGCATATTGAACCTGTGAAGCTGATAGATGAAGCTACTGATGTGCATCCAGTAACAGAGCCATGTTTGGCTTTGTTATTATGCTGCTACGCTGATGCACGATATGCTGTCTTCTATATCAACACTATGATCTTCTAATTCATTCTTTTTTCTGTATCTTTGACAAACTTGTTGATCTTGCTGATATAGGATTGAACTAGTATAGCTACTGTAAACAGCATTCTAATCTTCTGGCTAGTAAGTTAGCATTTAAACTCTCCATTTAAAGATGCAGCCTGTGACTTCTGAGAAAACAAAGTATTTTGTAAAACCTTCCATTTCGGATTGGGCGTATAATATATTGTTTATGTGTGCATAATCTATAATAAGAATCCCAGGCTGCACCTGGTTTCTACATCCCAAGCCCTCGACATTACCAATCTCCCTCAAGGGAAGCCCCATGATTGCCATCTTAAATACCAGTCCAATTAACAAAGGCTTCCCCCTCCACCTCCCCCTCTGCATTTAGCTTGAGGGGATTTGTGAACATCATTTATGCCTTGCAGGGTTGATATCACCCACAATTCAATACAAACGGTACTCACTCATGTCTGGCAGTAGTTGATGCAAAGTGTCAAATCTAAACGACAAGACAAATCTCAAATGTCAAATCTTTTGTGTCAGACTTGACTCTCATTGGTCTGACTCCTCGTGAAGTGTTTAAGAAGTGATCTCAGATCCTCACTCTACTACACTTGGATGTGATGATGTAAAATATGATTGGAGCCATTCAGATATCATTTAAAATGAGTCACAGTTTATTTCAAGTAATAAATCTAAACTAAAGTTGAATCTAATCTAATCTAAACTTCAATGGCTGCTTTTGAAAGAAGCAATTCAATGTTATTAGATTTATTGTTTCTTTGTTCCCAGGGGACAGTGCATTTGGAATTATCTGGAGTTAAACTAACGTTGAATCTGATGAAACATTCTGAGCATAAATACAAAAAATTGATTTCAAAGCAGATACAGATGTTTTTATCATATGGAAAA
>JACXGI010002635.1:42130-71453 GCA_016801175.1 Esox masquinongy
ATATATATATATATATATATATATATATATATATATATATATATATATATATATATATATATATATATATATATATATATATATATATATATATATATATATATATATATTTATAATCTTTTCAGGCTCACAGCTACCTCAGACCAACCTGTTATATATATAACAGGGATAACAGGGATTTTGAGATTCCAAGATATTGCTGAATTTACCAATGTTAAATGATTACTGTCAGAAAAGGTAGTGCTCCTTAAAAAAATGTGTAGTAGTCAACCATGACACAGGAAATAAAATTGTTTTAAGAAGTGACTTTCTAATCAAATCCCTGATAATGATCCATGTTAACCAGTGCTACTGCAGTCCAAAGAGAATGTTTAATAAGGTCTTGATATTCAATCCACAAACTCTCCATCCATGTGCTTTGGATTGACATTTATGGTGATTGTCTTTCCCAGTTCAGATCATTGTGGTGCTGATAAATGTCTACCTACCACCAGAAACAAATCCTTACTTCCTCCTTGAAATGCTCTGTACCAAAGTGACAGGGTTGCTGGAAAGGCTATAGTTCAGCACTGACTTATCATCTGAGAGGATGCTCAGCAACACACAAAGCAGAAATATTTGAACAAGACGTGCAGTATATCTGTAATAATATGCTGAATGAATAGCCCAAACTCCTCAAAAGCATGACAGTCCTATTTTGAATACCAGTTGCATTAAATATTCTCCAATCTAGGGATATCTTCAGAGTGTATGTATAGAGACTGGGCCTCTCGCTGGCTCCTTACTATACATCTACAGAGATAGGCCATATCCTTTCAGTGAGCATTTGAACCTACTACTGAAGGAAGAGTGGTTTAGGATTGTTAATTCATGACAAATAACTGGTGTAGCAAAAGTACCCTTATGTCTGATGTTCTACCGACCAATACAAGCAGGTCACAGACATACTCCATTATAGACAAACATTCTCCATTATACTACTACAGTACATAACATTGTCCTCCACTGACATTAGTAAAACAATTATATTAATTCATAAAATCGCATTATTATTAATTGTAATTAGAGATTATACTGAAGGTCTTTCTGATGCGAACAGTTTCCCTCTCGTCTCATGCCAAACTTTGTGACTCTTGAGCAGGGCTTTTGGGTACCTCCATATTAACTGTTTTCAGTATAATACAAAACAGACTGGTCAATGCTCAAGTAGATAAAATATATCCAAATGAACAACATGCTGCTCCTTTGAAGACAAGCAGCCAGTTATCCCAGTCATCTGCTTGCAGGCTTCGCCATCATCACTTAACGACTTCCATGTTGTTTCGACTAAACCACAGCTTAGGGACAACCATTACAAACCCACAGGATAGTAAAACACGCATCATGCCAGATACCAAAAGTGTGAGATTCCTACACAATCTCAAAAATCCTGTAACTTCAAAAAATTTCAGAATAGGACAAAAAAAATTACCTTCATTCTCCAGTATGAAAACAAAAGTAGTGGTTAAGAAGTAAAACGTGGTGAGATCCATTATCCTGTTCCAATAATCCAAATTTTAAAAAAGGCAGTGACAACAGCTCCAAGAGACAAGCGAAAAGGCAGTTTGAACCTGGAGCAGGAGCCGTTGGGAGGTGGAGCACGGAAGAAGGACTGAATCAGAGACAGGCTCTGGTCTGGGCTGAAGCAACAGCACCTCAGATACCTCAAGTACCACCACACCCTCCTTCCTCCTCCACATAGTCTGTCCCTTTCGCAACCGCTGCCTGTCCAGGGCTACATTACCACCACAGAACGCCACAGAATTCCAAAAAACACTACATATGGACAACAGCCTTGCACCTGTGTGAATGTGATCACATAGCAGTATCCAACACTGGGGGGCGCTTTCACGGACGCAGATGAAGCCTGCTGTAGTGTAGAACTGAAATCCATTAAGCTTGGTTGTTTTAGTCCTGCACTATCTGTGTCCATGAAATCAGCCCTGATTGTACTGCCATTGGCTCCTGTCCTGCCAGTACTGATAACGCACAACTGGAAAGAGCTCCTTTCCACATGTGATCCTGTTTGTGACCACGTGATCCTGTATGTTTTCTACCCCTGACCAAAAGGTGAGTTGAAGATGTCACAGAACCAAAACAAGTGAGACTAGCCGCTGTGGCAATCATGTGAACGAATAATGGGAATAATGAATTGTCGTACTCAGCAGGCAGTGGATTTGGAGGTTACTATATATTTGGCATGGAGAGATCAAAAGAATAAAGTTCATGAAGCTTATAAAAAAGTATTTGGGAGGAAACCCTCAGCTTCATATGGGGAAGCTGTCTAGCACATGCCTATAAGCCAAACCAAGGGAAACCCGTTGTGGTAAACCAACATTTTAATTAAAACACTAAAGAGTCAATTGAAACATCTCAATTGAGACATGTGTGTTCCAGACATGTTGATAATTGGTCTAACCCAGGGTCTTGTATTGGGTAATGTCTTTCTACCTTCCAAAGATTTTACAGTTCTAACATATCCCACACTTCATCCTGTGATTTTTGTTTGTTAACGTGATTATTATTTTTACAATTCTTCAGGAATACCGTTTCTACATAACATTTTGATCATGTCAAAGCTTAGATGTAATAACATTATTGTTATGTGCTGTGAGGGATTCAGCAAAACTGTGATGGCAAACCCTGTTTAGTAACCTAATCTATCGGAAAGTCAGAAAGTCCCTGAGCAGTCTTCAATTGGGCCTGTAACATGATCACAGTAGGTGTATACTGATGTATTCTGAGTCACATCACAGGGGCTATTTCTTCCCACCCTCACTCCCATTTAGAAGAGTTTTAGACTTCTCATTAGTTGAGATTAGGCTTAGCTTTGCATTCACGAGAGATAATTAAAGGCTTGGTGAAACACAAAACAACATCTTTGCTCACTATGCCCCTAGCTACAGAAATTAGATACTTGAGGTGAGATGGGGTGGGAGTGAAGTGGATGAAGGGAGAAAAACAACTTCAGAGACTTTTCAGACCAACTTTTCTTTCCAAAAGTGTGCGGAAGGGATTTAATGAACAGTTTGTCATCGCCTGTCAGTAAATATGGCCACTCACTTAGGCTCCCAGGGAAAGCGCTGCAGTGACATCTCAACAGTGTGTGTTGAATGTAAAAACTAAATTTACCCTAAGAGTCTCTTTAAAGTAAAGGGCATAGCTTACTGGTATGTTTTGATCAAAGGATAAAGAAACATTTATTTCTCTTTTAAGAGGTATGGGGAAGATTGGGCAGTTTTGTGACATTCAGTAGCGCTGATTGCTTGGCATTGTGACATTTACACTTTCTACTGGCTCAGTATGCATTTCTGACTGTTTCATAAGATGTTTTGTCTACTTCTAGAATGTTAGATAAAGTCTATAAAATCCCAAAGGCCATCCGGTAAAATGTGAAATTAAACTTTTACTTTAATTTGAATCTCACATTTTCATTATCTAGACCATGAGACACAAAAATATATTGTGGAGGAAAATTTCATAGCAATTAAATAAACATGATGACTCCCTCCATTTAACAAAGATCAAACAGCCCTCGGTGATTAGTGATTATTGGGGGATTTATTAAATGACAGCTTTTGACTTTAAATATTCTCAAGTTTCCAGTGTTCAACTACTTAATTGACCTCTAACCACAATTAGACTGTCCACACGTTCATTCCCTCTAGGGCAGTCACAACTAGTCACACAACCACCCCTAATTTAGAGAATGTCTATCGATACCCTATTAGGGCTGCACAATGTGGAGTATGAACACTAACCCTAGCTTTACATCCACCCTGGCTAAACACTATTCTTAGCTATAACCCTAACACAAAAATTCATGTCCACACCCCAGCGCAACCATTAACCCAAACTATAACACAACTATAATGCTAACTTTCACATCACCCCTAACCTTATGGTCATATATTTAACACTAATTCTAATCAACGTCTACACCCAGGCTAAACCTTAAGCTTTGCCATGTCTCCGACAGTTAGGGTTATGGCTAAGCTAAGCTGATCAACAGAGTCTAGGTTTAAGTCTTCATTGGCCAGGGAGTGGGGAGGTATCATCAGAGGGGATGAACACAACTCAAGCGGGACTTACCTGTGGATCTTTCACCAGTTTGTTTGAGGTAACGAGCATTATTCATTTCGGTGCCTTGGGCAAATCCCAAATACAAAGGTGTTACCAAATTCACATTTCGGAAATACATTTCATAACTTTAGTTTTTGGTTAACAGACGTTACACGGCGTTTCTAAATAACTAACAGGATGGTCACACACTGCGTGTACAGTGTGTGACCATCTGTGCCAAATCCACTCCTCGTCTCTCAATACACTCGCTCCAGTAGCTTTTGTTACTACCTGTCGTTAACTGTCCAGACATTACTTGGTCTCCCAGGTCTAAAACAGTCTGTTGTTAGAAGGACAGGTTATTTTCCATGACCTGGTGTATGAGTTCTAAATTAGACCCTGAGGGAGAGGATGAAAGACATGTTTACTGACTGTGTTTATTGCACAATTTGAACACTTTGTTAGTTGGCAAGCAAGGGGAAGACGGCGTGGCAACTTTCACGCATTGGTCGGGAGATCGAAATAATTTAAACTAGGTGAAATTGAAAGTACTGTAGGTTTATGCTCAAAGATTAGAATAATTCACCTGGTTATACACATTTTTTGCAAGAAAAATTACTTTAAAAATGTTCTTTATTTTTTCAGCATTGTGGGTTTGATTTCCACAGGGGGCCTGGACAATAAAGTGTGAAAATATATCCACTTTGATTATCCTGCATGTTGTACTTGTATTTTATGTGTAATTTTATGTTGTCTTTGTGCTATTATGCTTTATCTAGGCCAGGTTAAATAAAGGTGAAATACCTGGTGAAATAAAAAATAAATTCCAGTCACTGGAATTTTTCCAGTCACTCTTCATCAATGAGTGTGCTACACGACTTGATCATCAGAATGGAATGCAACGAAAAGTAAATAGTTCACTTTTAATCTCTTAATCAGGCTGGCTAGTTCACTCATCTCACTCAGATAGGGCAATAGATATTCTTCGTTGAGCTTGACTTTTTAGGCTGAATCTGTGTCTGCACATACCGGGCCATAGATACCATGCACATGCTTCAAACTTTCCTCTCTGCTGAGTCCAATCTGGGCCCTCAAAATGTAAGTTGTCCCGCTGCAGGCTTCTTCCACCAGAAGAGTAGCAATCTCAAGAGTTCCTGCCGCATACAGTAATTAAAATCACATGTAAAATTACCTCACCATATTCAATGTACTTTCCCTGAAGGTAAAGTTTGTCACCATTGCCCCTTGCAAAACTAAACACTGTGTCCTTTACACTTTGATTAACTGCCCCTGGTATCAGTTTATGAAAAAGTCCCTCTTAGGTAAGTCCACCATTAACCATAGCTCGATCTTCAACATCAATATAATTTGGGCAAAATAAAAATGTTCCTTAATAGGAATTAAAACCAATTTTACACAAATTCTGAGTGAAATACACGGTTATTTCAGCTCAGGAAACTTTAGACCAACTACATTTGGCTGGGGGCTTGGTTTATTGTCAGACATGATGGACTGCTTTTAATGCCCTACAGAGTCCACATGAAAATATAGTGTTACATCACTGTGATTTGTTGGAACAGAGTGATTTGTCATATTAATACAGTTTTAACCAGGTAAGCTGCAATTACAAAGCAATAATGACATTTAACTGAAAAATATCCTAGCAAAACATTCACTCAAGAGTGAGGTAGATAGAGGGCAGCATGGAAATATGTGTATGAGAAATTACTTCCATGTGCAGGCAAAGGTACATTTGTGGGAGAACATAAACATCACAGTTTGGGACTTTAATAAATACTTCTACTGGGGGAAAAATATCACATTTCAGACTAATATACTGCATGCAACAATGATTAACAGCTTGCTCAATGTCCGACTTGTAAACTCTCAAGCAGTGTTCCCTCAATGTTTTGGGGGGGTTGATGTCGGGTCTCCAAAGTGGCAATTTAAAAGATGTGAAAATTCTGCGCGATTCCATTGATGCAATGACAGTGAAAACTTGAATGTCTGTCTCAACTTGAAGTTACATTTTCTATTGTGGCCATCTGAGCACAATTGAAGTCTATAAGAGTGCCTGCCCTACAAGCAAAACAAGTGGAGAAAATCCTATTTTTGTACAGAAATAGCTTTCAACTTAAATTATTCACCCTAAGTAGCCTTTATGCGGTGCTCAATGCAGGCCTACATTCAGTTATTTATTTTTTTACATTAGAGCCTGACATACATGATTTTGTACTTGATCTGTAACACAGTGGCCCAGCACTTTAGAAAATAAACCACTAAAATGCATTATGATTACTATACTGGGAATTAAATAATGCAGGCTACCCGTCGTTTATTGACATAGTCTTCAAGCCTGTCTTTATAGTTTGCTTGGTTGTCAGTGATGATGACTGGTATGTTCCCAGATGTAGGACTCTTCTGGTACTTACATATTGACATGGAATGCTGTAGTTTAAACAAAGTCTTTCAGCTAACAATCCATATTTGCACTTCTGCTACTCCCTGTAACACAGTTAGGTGACTGAGATGGCCCTTTTGGCAAATTACATATTTGCATATAGCCTTACTGTTGTGATGCTATGTTGACTTGCTCAATGAAGTTTATATTTCTATAATGCAATACTAGTAGGATAAACACAGTGAGGTTTTGTGGTCTGTGTGGTCAGGCATTTCTTCTTATTTCTTCTGCGTGGCAGACCTGAATGAGCTGTGTGGCCACACACGCGTGCAGCCTATAGGACTGAAGTGTAATTTTTGCACACAGTTGGCTGTTGGTCCCCACTGTAGTTTATGGGTCCTTAAAGTTGCCATATTCAGTCGTTCAATCCATTAAATATTAGAAGGTGAAAGAAATACACAGTGGCTCTTGAACATCTTTCAATCCAGCCTATTTTTCATAAATGAGAACAGTCCAGTGACGGTGAACTGCACTCCAGTCTGAGGCTCCAAGTTTAAATTGTTGAGCACATTTTTAAAATGTATGGTCTGCTTTCCAGTTATTTATGCTACACATCACAAAATATTGCAACATTTTTATAATTTATAAAACATGGTCAGAATATATTGTATGGTATCTGTAAACACACCTCTGCCACACATTGCTGTGATCTCCACCCTAAACCGATCTCTGCCTGTAATCTCTCAAATTCAAGGTCAGCAAAGTCATAAGGATGAGATCACTAGTGAATATGTCTGTATACACCCATATTTACAGTAATTAAACTTGGACTTCCCATATAGGTCCTAAAGCATTGGCTTACATATTAATGCTAGGATGCAGAAACAATGAAAGAAACATTTATTTGTAGTTGGTATAAATTGCACAAGATTTACACATTTATGAAAGAATTCTGAATTATTTTTCTTTGCCTTCCTCCCATCTGCTCTCGATCCACACAATATTTAATCACCATGAACCTGCTCATCCTTCAGATATACACTACTGTAGCACTGCAGATTATGAGGCAACTAATGCAACATACAGTGAAAGTACTTGGAGTTTTTTTGTCTCTGTATACCAGCACTTTGGATTACATTATTTTAGGTACCGTATACTGGGAGGACAATGTATGTAAAAAAAGGGCTGTAATTTGAAATTGGTACACCCATATGAAACCTCAAATTAAAGCTGACACTACATCAAAGACGCTCTGTGAGAACTAAGCACAGAGTTTAATAATATTATATGAATCTTATATGGATTTATATGGATTTGTAACATATCATGAGAACTACAAACCCCTAAATAAACATAAGATATAAATTGGGTGACATACTGTAGTAGACAAAAAACAGGGACACAGGTATAACACTATTCCAGTAACAAACTAAAATGTTACAATGCGTTTTTAAGTAAAACATATCAGACAAAGTTCATAGGGTTCATGTTGAGTTGGAATACTACTCAGCTCCGCAGCCTTGTCTTTAGGAAACTTGAATAGAGAACCATTGGTGGCCATGCACTGTACTGACCTGACTACATCTCAGAGAAATACTGTAAAAGGCAATGCTACTGTAAAAAGACAGACAACTCCACCTAGCTGTCAATATTTGTAGATGCATCATAAATGCATCTACCCCATGGTGAAGACTGGAGAGAAAGCCAAGTAGGTGGAAGTTGACTAAGATGGATATGAGCTGCCATTCTGCTGATTTTCACAGCAATGGAACAGGTCATTTTAATTATTCTGGGGCCTTATTGAGGGGAAAAACATGTATATTTGGTATAAAATGTATTTATGAAAATGTATAATGGTTGCCATCATTTGTGTTTTTTAGATAAAAGCATGAACTTTGGTAAAAATGGTTTGCACGTTTTCATGCTGATAGTTGTTTTTTCCTCGTATGTGACAGACATACTTGATGGATGGTTGTGTTCCTACACCGTTTCTATATAACCACCAAAAATCTATTGAATTAATGTATAATAAAAGTGTGATGTGTGGCTGTAATTGTGGCTTTTCAGCAGAAGTTTACTGAGGTTACCTAGCTTGATTATTACGATTATGCATATAAATTATAGTTATTAGTTTATTATTAGTTATAGCCTAAAGGCTTGACAGCTGCTTATTAGCTAATTTATTCAAGCTTGTTTCTCAATAGTTTTATTGCTAGCTATGTTCAGTAAATGGGCCAGAAACTTTAGTTCTTCAGACGTCTCTGTGCATGGAGCTACTAAACAAATGTGAAATTGCATGAAATAGCTTCTATGCTTTGACAGTTCAAGTGGGAATAGATGCTCTTTGTTGAACCTCCATACTGGTAGATTTGTGAGAAGTGTATGGCAGTAGTTTTCAAACTTTTTCAGGCAATCAACTTTTTTAATTACAAACAATCACACCCTGAATTACATACCAAATGGGTCTTTTCAAACAGATATTTAGAATGTTAACAAATATTTTGCATTTGGACATAAATCTTTTAAGATCTGCTTCATGACTAGCTATAAAAGACTGTCCTCTGGTGTTTTGGAGCTGCCTCCAAGGCATGTTTTAGTAAATCAAAGCCCTGCATGCATATCTTTCATGGCATATTTATTTGTCAAATTTCTGTGTTGCTGACCTTAGATGTCAGGTGCTTGTTGGAGGCATTGTAGAGGAATTCTGCGCAGAACCTCAGGATGTACAATCTGAAAATTTAAAAAATAGATCAGATATTCAGACACTGCATGAAAAGAAAAACATGGGTTCCATGTGCCAACTCTGGTCACTTATTTCTCTGATATATTCACAAAATAATGTGTATGAGAAATTAAATCTATAAAAGTGTATGCTTTTCACTGTTTGATCACTTCTTAATCACTTTCCCTGTTTGAACACTTCTTAATCACTTTCACGGTTTGATCTCTTGTTCTCCTGGACTAAATGCACAATATTTTGTAATCAGTGTAGACTACATTTTGTAGATGTCACTTTTTGCCAAAATGTAAAAAACACTTGATTGATTTAAATGAGTGCAAAACTGAAATGAGGTGTTGCACATGTGCTTCAGAGTAGGTGTTGACTAATAGAAATATGCAAATACATGCTAGAAGGCACTCGCCAGCATGTTCTTTGCTCTGTTCTCCTTATTGCTGTTCTGCCCATTCTGCTGAATTTGCCTGTCAATGAAGACGTCAGTGCTTGACACACCAGACTGTAATATTTATTTTCTGCAGTCCAATGCAAAAATAAATATTTGTTGTAATGGAAACATATTAAAATGGATTTGTAATACAGCAGGTGACCCTAATTTAATATCAAAATATTTTCACAATCCCACAATTTATAAAAAGTTCTATAATCAACAGCCAGTGTTTACATTTTCTCTATATGGCAGAATGTACATTTTAAGGAAGTATAAATTATAGGATTCATGCAATTTTTTCACTAGTCTGATTTTGTTCCTGGTCTTTTTCAATTAATTTAATGAGTTCTGAATAGCTTGTGAGTATTGAAGAGGATTAGAAGACATGATTGTGTTCCTTACAGCCTCATCTTTCATGGAAGTGGTCATAATATGTTTTAATCCTATTAGAACAGTGCCCCAGTGCTGCAGAACAGTGCCACATTTTTAGAAAGAAAATAGAACTAGAACAACCACTGTGTATATTATAACCGCATGTAGTGGCTACCAGTGGTTATTGACGTAATCGTGTAATGGTGGTTCTACAAACCAAGCGTTCATTTTCTCCAGAGTTTCTTACAACCCCTAGTTTGGAAAGAACAATGTAGACCTATGCGGGTGTCCGGGAAACCCTGGATAGGCTCCAGTACATCCACAACTCCACTGCCACAGTCCTGAAAAACATCAAAGCCTCACCCTCCCTGGCTCACAGTCAAAATCCACATTACCCCAAAAATCCTCTTCTTACTTCCCATATTTTAATTTTGATTGACTCTCTAGGCTGTACAGTACACATTCCTTGGCCTTCTTGAAAGGTGTTTTAAATGTATGTATTAATCTATTTTTAGGGGGTTTACATTTAGTTGGCTCTAAAAGCTTCACCTTCCCTACCTTTCCAATCTTTGTACGTCATGCTGGGGATTGAACAGAACCTTATTCCAGCGGATCAGCCCAGGGTCCCATAGATGCTGGTGCATTCCTTGTTTGGGGGAGGGGCTTAGTGATCGAACATGTTTGCCATCAAGCTCTAACAACTCCTTGTTGCAATTACGGTGTTGTTTAATTGATTAGCAAGATATCGAATAACTTGCCCAATGGTGGCCCTAGCATGAATTTAGTCTATTCCTGGGCCCGGTTTCTCGGTTTCTACCACCACTCAGACATCAATAGGAAAACTTATAGCTTGAAGAAGGGATGAAATTTAGGGTGGACAAAACTGTTATATCCAACCAATGGGGTAGACTTTAGCCAATCAAAATCATGTCCCCGGAAATCGATCACGTGACATCCAATTATCAGTTCTTCTAGTAGCTACATAGAATACCTACGTCACATAGCAATCAACACATGATATCCGCAGCCATACCTGCAGAGGAGTAGGTTGACGACAATGAGGATGAAGACGGTGGAGTGCGAAGAGCCTATCCATCAAAGACAGTACCAGTAAAATGCAGGGTTTCAGACTCCAGAACGGCTAATTTTGAGCAGTTTTTCTTCATTATTTCTTGTTTTATGTCCGTTTTTCTTTAAATTTCATTCAATTACATCCACATCCACTCACGCAAATATTATATAATTTGTCTAAATACATTTGTCTAAATCAAAACTGTTTCGATAATTGTTATTCGTTCAATTGCCTTAATATTAACTGTTTGCGATCACTCCTTGCATGTTGAGGGAGGCTCTGTTTCATATACACAGTAAAGTGCCCGTTAGGATGGACTAATGAGTGGTCCGGAAAACCCATTAATTTACAAGCAATGTTAAGGGCCACTTGAGTAACAATGCTTTCGGGTAACGCGCCAATAAGATAACGAGGCACTTACGTGCATCTTACGATCATCATAGTGCTTTGGGAAACCGGGCCCATGTTTTATGTGACAACAACAATTGTTAGTCGCGAGAGCGGCAGCAGCAATTTGCATTCGAATGAATCTGGAACGCATGGATTTATTTCTTAGAATTGTAATGGAAACATACCAACCTGTAACAACCACAAACTATCCAATCCCTGTGTAACATGAACAGAAGATTATACAACAAAAAACTGTGGAGTCTGGAATGTGCGAGTTGCCAGGCCCATCGTGTAGAAGGATTCAGAGTTCCTAAAGCCAGTGCCACTTCTTGCCACAATCAGACACAACACTGAGAGAGACATATCTACAGAGGCCTTACCACATCCTGCTTCTCATGGACCATTGGCTTTTGAGGTTTGGAAGCCATGTGTGGAGAGAAATCAAATGTGATTATTACTGATTATCCCCTCCGGAAAGCACTAGGAGAAGAGAGTAGTGGAATTGCCAGTAAATGATTTTATTGTTGAATGAGTATAAAATCCCCTTTGAGTAAAAACACACTTTTGAGTCTCTCCTGATGAACGCATTCAAAAGCAGACTGCTCAGCAATATCTGTGGATGCTTTAAAAGAGACAGATGTACAGTATCTTGACAAGACTCCTGATAGACTGGATAGAGATGTCAGTAGCAACATTTGCCACAAACACACTACATTGCTCATAACCAATGCAAAATGTTTCTTCAACTGTGAGCAGCTTGTTTTTGACATTTAACTGGATCCCCATCAGCTCATGCTCTTTCTGGGGTCAACAGAAAAACACAATAAACAGCGGAACATGACGCGTTGATGGATCAAAACACACCCACACATTTTAAATATAACAAATACTACTATTTGTTTGCTACAGACCACAACTATCCCCCAAGGTATGATTTCTTTAAAACAGATATTGGAAAAGTATTGGTTTTGCAAGGGAATATTTACACTTTCTTTTCTTGATTCAACAATACAACAAAGACATTGTGCATGTATGCTAAAACAAAGAATCCACTGTCTCTAATGATTTGCTTTCTTGGCGTCACCACAGCAGAATGCTTTGCGGTGGCTTTGCAAAACAGATTTTTGACCTGTCCAACTCTTTCCAGCAACCATAATAAACTTACCACTATCCATTTATGAATGGGCTAAAATAACAGTACTAAGCATAGGTTCAGCATAGGATCGCTGATGTTGATTCTTTGTAGAATCATGTAATTAGGCAACCAGCAAAACGCACACATTTCTTGATTGCTACTTTAAATGTTTTACAACTTTTGGGTCTATATTCAGAGGCTTGGTTTCACGGAAATTACTTGGGAGTTCTTGGACAATTGCTTCGAAGGTAATTTTTTTTTTTGCTAAAATATGTGTATTCGGCCTTTTGAAAGGATCGTGTAGAATTGCTGTCCTTCAGGAATATATTTTTTTAAAACAGTAATTGGCCCCATTTGTCTTGCCCTGGAATGTCAATCAAGTCGAAGTGTACTATGGTTTGTTGAATAACATATTGACGAGCAGTCTTCAGCCAAAGGATCGAAGTAAAATTGCAAAGATCATGTTGATGTGTCTGTTGTTAATAATCACAACGTTATTCCTCATTCACAATGTCCTACATAGGGTCATTCTTGTTTCGGTTCGGTCATGTCATTCATGATAATTGTTCGGCAGTGGCCTCAGTCAACATGCTGATGGTGTACGTTTTGTCACAGCGTGACATTTTGAACTAACGTCGAGCGGATGACGACAGTCTGGCTCTAAGAATAACAAACAGACAGACAAGAGCCAAGTCCACAGTATAGCCATGCCCAAACACACGTCAATGATATTAGACCTGGTCTCTCTTTCCATCCATCCTCCCCTCTCTCCCTGACATCCCTTCCCATCCTCCTTCAATTGCTGGGCAAACCTTAGCCAAATGTGGGCCTGAGAGTGCAGTGATGTAACCAGGAACAGATTTTTGAGCCATATGTCCTCTCCGTCTCACCGAGCTCCATCTTCCCTGCTGCTTCGTCTCTTGCACCCCTTCCCCTCTTCTGTTCATCCTTCGGCCTATCCCTGTGTTCCATTTCCCTCCATCCGCACATCACACAGCTCACATTACATGCACATCTGTGTGTTGGCCCTGTTGTTTCTTGCGTGTTGTGTCTAGCTTCAGAGATTTAGGGATCTCTGTCCTCTCTCTCTCTCTGCCAGGTTGACCACTGGGCCTTCCTTCCTTCTGTCCAAACTTGGAATTCCATCTCATAAGACAAGGCCATGGAACATAGCATTGTTAGGAACAAATATTCATAGATAGTATTAAGATATTTAATAGCATTGCCTTGGAAAGTGTTACTGCAGCAACCTCTTCACTTTTTAGAAACACAATATTTTCCCAAGAAACACCCGAGCAAGGACCTGACTCGGGGGAGGAAAAAACATTTTTCAGATTTTCTCTGAGCTGTGTCATTACTGTGTGATCGGTAGCAGTGGCAGTTGTTGGGAGACAGAAATGGAGTGGTGCCGCTGACTGATTTTGAGGACTGGGTTAATGGAGAGTGTGAAACCAACACAGCCCAAATCAGCGAAGCCTTCCACCTCCTCCTTCTGTCGGATGGTATAGTAACATCTCACTATGTTCCCGCACACCCTTGCCCCTTTCTCAAACTTATCACATCAGAATTCATGTTGTTCAGCTGGGATCACAATTTACCTGGGTCTGAATGGAACGCAAGGCCTTCTGGGCTGTCTCGTTCTCCTTCGATACCTTTTGCACATGCTCAGTTAGTGTCGTGAGTTTGGGTGAAAATCTGTCTTGGACAAGGACATGACAGAGAGTCTTCCCATGTCATGGACTGTAACCGCAGACAGAAAAAAGAGAGAGCCAGACCGAGAGAGAAAGTCACTGAGGGAGCATCAACTGGCATGACTGGAGGCTATCAGCCATGGCATGGATAGGATGAGCACAAACTCAACACAAAAAGCCTGTGCCCAAGGGAGAGGCTATTGCTCTAAACCCACCATTATACTGCACTACCATTTCCTAATTACAGAGTAATTAACTCATTACCGCACAGCATTTTCCCTGCGACCTGGTTCTGCAAAACAGAGTGGATGATGCAATAACACCTAAAACAGCTCTCCTTCTCAGAAAAAGTCATTAAAAACCCTCCTTCCTAAATCCAAATTAGCCTAAAGATTTATATATGGGATTGTGTTTTTAAGCTCCCGTTGGTGCATGGAATTAACTAAAATGATTAAAGTTGTATTCTAAAGTCTATCATGAATTATGTGAAAATGGGCCAAAAAGTTTGAGTTTGTATTGAATTTCAATAAGGTTCCATAAATAAAGCATTTTATCCTGAAAATTCTCAGTGGAATACATGGACCATATAAATATTGTAAATAAGACAGGAAATTATAGGAGCATCTATTAGGAAACAAAATCTGAAAAATGAGGCCTGAATCTTTTTCCCTTAAAAACACCTCATGTTGTTACAATAGTCATCTCACTCACTGCAGATATTACAACAATTCCTCCAAAACGACAGTCTTACATATTTTGTGTCAATATCATTGGTAAACAATAACATTAGTCTGAATCAGAGCCTTGTTATCGGCTTTACATCTGGTTCCATTTATGACTCAGAGTTCCCATGCCGACCATATGTGGCTCCAGTCCCCTAGCTAGCTAGCTAACCCAGAGCTCAGGGCCAGAAGAGAGAGCTTAATCCATCCAGCAGGCAGCCAAACTCAGCCTGGACAATAAAAGTACCTCTGTACCTTGTGGAAAAAGAGCTGCTCCCAATAAGAGTCAGACTCAATCATTACTGGACATATAATAAGACATTTTATGTCAGCGCAGTGGCTGGGATCACATGAGGGACATGGGAGAAAAGATCTACACACAGGATGAGGGACATGGGACAAAGAACCTACACACTAGATGAAGGACATGGGAGAAAGAACCTACACACAGGATGAGGGACATGGGACAAAGAACCTACACACTAGATGAAGGACATGGGAGAAAGGACCTACACACAGGATGAGGGACATGGGACAAAGGACCTACACACAGGAAATGTCTGCATGTTGTGGGATTGTGAGAAAGTAAATGGGACAGATTTGGTTTGACATTGTCTTGCCTTGGGCTATTTTGAATTGCAACATTAAGTATTGTTTAGGCTTCTATTATACAGCAGTAATTTTTACAGCATGAAAGTATAAAACAAATTCTAAAATGTAATATAATAAACATGTAGATGGATAAAAGTAAATGCATAAGATGTGCTAAGTAAACAATAGACATCCATCTATTTATAATGTGCAATACATTCTGGTCCTGTATTACTTTATTATACCTACAGATGTCAGTATATCTCTACGACTTGTCTAGAACTAAGGTTCTCAAAGTCTTAAAGCCCAGAGTCAATCCCCAATAAAGCAGCAATCAAATATTAATTCAAATATTAGATTATGTACTCAGTGCCGACTTGTATTTAGGGCACAAAGTACCCTACCTTTATGCAGGGTTTTGGATCAAACATCAAATTAGTTAATAGATATTCAAGTGCATAACAGTAATGGGTTTTTATGTGCCGTGTATTAAAGACATCATATCTTCCTATGGGTCTATCATAAACATTTATAGAACAACATTTTCTGATGAGCAACATTTGGGAAATATTTGGTTCACATCCTGACATACACACCTGTTTACTCTCTTCTCTGTGGTCAAACACATCATGCATACAGAAGTAGAGTACATTATTTGCCGAGCCAAGTGGTTTCCGTCTGAGGGATGTCACATTTCAGAGCTTCAAATTGGAAAGCTGTTTACTTCTCCAAAGAAAATGCCTCTCCAGGAAAACAGAGCGACACAATGTAATATGGCCCACCCACCTGCCCACCACACACTCACCCTTCCTTAGACATTCATTCTTGATGACAAATAGCGGTCTACCATAGAGTACGGTACCTCATGACAGTTATTCCAAAATGTATGATAGGATAAACATTAAGGTCCCCAAGAGAGAAGGCGTGTTAGACACACAGTGCTCTTGTATACAAAGATACACACTCAATGTAACAAACAGTACATGACAATTTATTGTTTTCAAACACATTGTACACTTCTCAGATAACGACAACAGTAACATTTCACACATTCCCTTATTCCGTCAATGATGTGCTAACAAAGTTCAGCCTTCCTTAATGCTGGTTAAGGTATTTTTATGGAAGGATTGCTTGTAGTACCTTTTCAGCTCATTGGTCTGGACAACACAGTGTCTGCTTGAAGGGAGAAGCTGATTCTCAGAGTACATTGTTAGAGGTCTGAAATCATCTTCTGGGCCTGTCTGATGATGGGGTCAGTCAAAAAACATAAACTGCAGGGAGGGACCTGACATTACACCCATGACATTCATGGCTGTTTTTCATCAGACGAAGAATCTGAGATGTCATTTGGACTGTAGTAGAGGTAGGAATTAGAGGCGGGGTTGGACTGTGCAGCAGACATTGTCTACCTGCATAAATGGATAATTTCATATTAGATAAGAAATTATTTTGACAAATTAAGTCCAATTTTAGACAGTTTGGTTACTGCACATACAAAGAAATGCATGGCTTGATGGCAAAGAATTATAATTATTATTTTTCAGGGATTTATATTCCTGAATTTAAGGTAAAAATATACATTGATCATACACATTATAGTGCACACACAGCACCATAGAAACATGTTGATATGTTTAGAAACATGAAGACATTAGAAACATAAAGATATTATCTGTAATATAACTACATTGTGGCACACAGCGCAAAGCCTGTACCCCATTCCTAATGGTGCTCCTATAAAAATCTACCTGTCATAGCAGCCACACAATACAAAGTGCAAATGCACACTCCTTTCGTGGGCACACTCATCGACAGCTTTGCAATAGTGAGGGTGGACAGATTGAAGTCCATGGTGCACATCACAGAGGACCTGACATTGACCAGATGAGTTGAAGGGTGATAAAATAAACTGAATATTGTTAGAAAGTTATTGTTTTATTGATTGTTCTAACATTAATTTCTTGCTGTATGGATTTTCGTCCACATTACGCAGTTTTATCCAGAAGGATATCAATAACTCCAGAAGGATATCAATAACTCCGGTCACCTAAGTCACAGACTATTCAATCCACTACCATGTGGAAACTGGTATCGGAGCATCAAGTCCAGAAGCAAGAATGCTGTAGGACAGCTTATACCATAACAGGCTTCAAGATAGCATTTACCACAACAGGTTCCAAAACAGTTTCCAAAAAACAGGTTCCAAAAAAGTTCTAAGACAGCTTCTTTTTACCAGAAAAGCCTCCAAGACAGCTTCCACAGCCCCGCCTACGATATCAAACAGCCAAGGCCGGGCTGACACAACAACTTTTTAGCCTGTAAAGTGTAATCGATCATTTGCATGCTTGCATTCCGTCGGCCAGTCAGCTACTCAGAACTAATAAGGTTCTCTTCACCTACCTCACTAGTTCAGCACACCTTTGTCTTTCTATCCATGTCAGGACAGAAATATTCTCAATATTCTCAATTTTGTCTCACCGCTAAACACTAGTCCCCAATTTAACATAACCCTAATGGTTAACACTTAACCTAACCACAGTTCTAAAACCAACACACATTCTGTTATTATAAACCTAACTTCTAAGCTGGAAATAACCTTTACCCTTGTGAGGACTGGTTAACAAACCGAATTGTCAGATTTTACTATCTTTGAGTGGATTTCTGGTCCTCACATTTACATATCACTTCCTGAAAATGCAGACATTTGACAATGTACAATGAGGGAAAAAAATGATTTGATCCCCTGCTGATTTTGTACGTTTGCCCACTGACAAAGAAATGATCAGTGTATGTATTTTTTCCTGTGTTTCGTAATTTAATAAATTAGCATCCAAGCTAAAATTGACTAAAACTGTTTATTCAAGTCAACTACAAGACAGACTAGATTGCTAAGTTAATTTATTCCTCTGTGGCTGGTTAGAAAATGATAATAACAAAGTCAATAGCGGCATACTGTTGGAAGAAGTGAAACAGTTGCAAAATCGTTTAAACTACACTATCTATTTTGGAATTACAAATGTACCATATTATTGAAATATATATTGCATTTTTAGCTCAAAACTGTGTAGGTTTCCATGGCAACATGCAAGTGATACTGTGGGTCTGCAAGCAGGGAGAAGCCGGAAGAGAGGAGAAAACTGGAGACAACTGCTTTCTGTCAGTTCAAGGAAGAGAGGATGTTAATCTTCTGGAACACTGTGTACTTTGAGAAAATTTAAACAGAATAAATACTTTGGCATGACAATATATAGATGGATGGATGTGTTGTGGAGTCTGCCCATACGCTGATTTGTCAATCTGGAGGGCAGGAATGTTTTTCTAAATAAACATGAAATGTGACAGTGTGTTTTCCCCCATCTCCATTGACTAAAATATTTATCTTTTTAGTCAATGGAGAAAACACAATTATCTGATTTCACAGAAGGTTCAAATTTCACCAGATTTTCATGATTTGTGTTTCTGGGTCTAAAGTTAAGCCTAAACCTAACCCACAAACTGACCCACAAACCTGACCCCAACCCTAATTCGATCCCAAACTCAAATTGTAACTTTCTACATTAACTTAAAGATGCATTCTGGAACTTACACAAATAACAAACTATTTTTGAAACCTATGATTTTGGGCTGGATTTGTAATCTGTTGTTTATATGACCATAATATATATGAGTATAATCACTAATATACGTCACTTAGCCAAGATTGAAGGCAGAAGGTTTTGATGACATAGGGCACATACTAACACATGCCTGAGATATTATAAAAAATGTTGGGACCTGTCTGATTGAGTAGCTCCACCTTTACAACCAGTGGCTGGTATTACTACCAGGCCTCCTCAATAAAAGGATTATTTTCAGAATTAGTAGGATGTGGGTGTTGCATAAACATTTCTATGTTGGGTCTGAATCAATCATAGCATCAATGTCTGGAACATTAGACAGTAGGTTGTCTGTCATTAGGGCCAGGAGTTTTCCCGACCAGGGCCGTGCATAGTTATATTCAGAGGCTGGTTCCAGGAGCCAGTCCTGCAGTCTTGATCTGTCTCTGGCATAGTGATTCATCACAGAGGGTTGGATATGAAAAGACAGGACAAGGGCAGATGGATGACAGGTGTCTGGGTGACACAGTCATGTCCTCTGGGTTGACGCTCAACCAAACGACCGTCGGCCATCCTGATGGAGATGTGAGAAAAAGAACACTGTGACAGCAGCATGCAACTGCTCACATACGCCTGGGTATGAAACAACACTTCTCCATTTGGTCGCTGGTTGAAATGTGTTGTGCTCACTGCATTCCAATTTAAACATTGAGTACCGACATGTCTTACATATACATATGATATGCAATTTGTATGCAGTCACTACTGTAAGTTGATTTAGATAAGATTCTCCTAATTTACCTAAATGAAAATGTAAAATTTGACATAATTAGCAGACATTTTTGCAAAGATAAGGTGGCCATTTAGTGTTATATCTGTTTGATTATGTATTTTTTAATAAATAACAATATGACAGTTGCAACATTCATGAGAATGACAATTCAAAATAGGTCTGAGACATTTAAAGCAAGAATTCCCATGACAATTTTGTAAACGTAATTATTTTCAAACTAAAGAAATGAAATCTTATGAAGACTAAAATACCATGAAGATCAAAAGTGATCTGAATGACAAACGCATTAGTGTGAATAACGAACCTAGTTGTGTCAGAGTGGATTAAACCAAAGGGAAATAACTAGATGTTCCACGCAGTTAGAATTGGGATGACAGTGATAGCCTAAAATTAGCATCTGGAAATGAGATCTTTAAGGGGTTTTACAGAAGGTATGACAGAGGTATTTGATCAAGTTTACTTGAAGGTTTAGTCTAATCTAAAAGCCTACTCCTGGTTTGTGTGCATTGAATCCTGATGTGCCTATGGTACTGTAATGCAGGACATACTGTACTATGTGATTTCGCAAAAGTAAAGTCCACAAAATATGTAAATATGAGTCACTTACTGACATAAAGAATGAAAGTATCCATTGTTTTTTATTGTAGTCATATTTATTTGAAAACAACAAATCCTTTTTATTTCCACCTGCACTGTGATTCATCATTGAAACTGGGGTCTTACATGATATCATACTTTCCACTAAACATCACAAAGTTACCCTTATTATGTATGTTTACCATTTTCCTTTTTTTTGTTTCCATACAATGATTTGTGCTTTGATACCTTCAATTTAAAGACATGTTAATACAATTAAGTGAATACCAGGGACTACTGACAAAAATGTCCAAAGAGTAAATTACACAGATCTTATACACACCATACAAAATACAGATATACACAGAAGAGTGCACTGGCTGAATGCTCCTATTCGATTAGGTTGTTTATTCGCAAACAGTTTTTAAAAGCAACTGGATTCCAAATCCCACTTCCAAAATTGATATATTATGGGACTGTACTCTCAAAATTTAGGAAACATAAGGTGCATTTTTCAGAGTTTGGGATATCTGAAGCCTTTTAAAAAAGTCTGATAAACTGATGGCATTGCCCAGAATTAAGTTTTTGTATAAAGGTGTATGACTGTGTGAATGGGTTTGTTTATTTGTATGTGTGTCTGTTCGTGTGTGTGAGTGTGTGTGTGTGTGTGAGAGTGTGTTTGTGTGTATGAGTACAAATCCATGGGCATTCAATATTTACATCTGCTGGAATGTTCCCCATACTAATCAATAAATCAAGTACTTCAAGCAACGTGATTCACAGAAGATCAAACTATCTTTAATATTTCACTACTACTTCAGTAAGCGTTGAATGAGAACCAAAAAAAAAAATGCAGATGTGCACATGTTGATTCACTTAATGCTGGATAGTTCTACTACATTTTGTAAAAAAAAAAAAAAAAAAAAAAAAAAAAAAAAAAAAAAAAAAAAAAAAAAAAAAAAAAAAAAAAAAAAAAAAAAAAAAAAAAAAAAAAAAAAAAAAAAGGAAAAAAATTAAATCACAAATAGTGTAGCCAATCTAGCGAATAGGAGAGAAAAAGGTACAAGCATTTAGAACCAACTACCATACTGTATGTGGGTGTCAATCTAAAACTTAAGTGCAGATATATATTCTATATATATATATTTATATATTTATATACTAGGTATATATTCTGGTAAATTTAATAACATGTATATACCTCCAAGTAAAGTGCATTCACTTAGGTGTATATAAATACTTCTAACATATAAAGCCATTTTACAGTGTACATATGTTTTGCTCTAATTACGCCATAGCAAAACCCATGCTTTACATAGAAAAGGCATCCACAACATTAAGAAAAATTTACAATTTATGAAACATGATACAATAAATAGTATTATAGAATTGCTGCTGTACACAAAAGCCATTTAATTTCACTCATATAAAAATATGTTTTAGTGCAACCTTACATGTGTTGATACTTCACATCATTCAGACTCAAGTGTCTAAAAAAGACGGGAAGTTGCATTTATTACAAAGCTGATACACAAACTTGATATATTTACATATCTTCCTGCTTAATATGCTTATAAGAATATAAGCAAAAAGTAAAGAAAAGGCACACACATCTGTACATTTAAAAGTACCAGGCTGGGAGTCCATAAGCAATTTGGTCAGGCTCATATATAAGTTAACATATACTGTAAGTATATTCTTTGAAACTTTAAATAAGAAATTGTTAAAATAGCAAACCAGGTTATAAAAGGCATGCTATACACATACATTGAAACTACAGAGTATCTACTTAAAGACTTGTTTGTGTGTGTATTTGTGTGTGATTGTATAGGTTGATGTCTTTATGTTGCATGTCTCCCTTTTTGACAACGTTCACCTGCTCTCTGTGGCGTCCTTTGATATATGGTTGCCTCTCTTTGTGCTTGCTGGCCCTGGGCCCTGCCAACCTGGCAACCTCTGCCAGGGGACCCACAGCATGGCGGCCTGGTCCTGCCAAGGAACCCACAGCGCGGTGGCCTGGGCCTGGCAAAGGGACCCACTGCGCCCTTCGATGTGACCAGGAGGGAGGTTTCCCAGCTGGAGCTGGAGTGTCGGGGGAGGGGGGAGGCAGAGCGGCCAGCCGGGGGGGGACTGCTTAACCTCTAGGCCACTAAAGTGCTGAATCCTGCTGGGGGCGCTCTCCTGAGGGCTGGGATAAGGGGTGTGAGACGGGTGAGGCCTCAGGGGGGGTGGCTCTCGGGTGGGCATCTGAAGAGCGGCCCGCTACGTCCTTTTCCGAAGTGTCATGTTCCGTGGCGATGCAGAGCGAGGCGATAGCTTTGGTACAAGTCTGTATGCTCTCTTCCTGTTGCTTATTATCCTTGCTGTCGAACAGTTCTGCTTCGTCCTGTTGACTTCCGGACCCGGGTAAGGACAGGCCGGGGGAGGGCGCCGGCGTCCCCACAGACGACGAGGCATTTGGGCATTGGGGTGAGTCGGACACACCTGCGGAGCCCCGGGCACCGTCTCCTCCGTCCGCAAGGTGGAAGGAAGCTTCGCTGGCGCTGGACTCCTCCGACGTGCTCTTCTGCAGGGGGAGGCGGGCTGGGTGGGCAAGGCCAGTGACGGAGGCAGGCACTGAGTGCACCATCTGGATGCCCCCGATGGGGATCATGGGGAAGGGCGTTCGGACCTGCTGCTGGGAGTGCAGGGGGAGGTGGCTGAACAGGCCCCGATGGGCCCTCGGGGACTCCTGGCTGCTGTGGGGAGGGGAGACCTTTCTCTGGTCCTGAAATAATACAAAGTGAATTCAGAACAAAAAAGGTGCTCCATGTATAGCATCCCAGTACTACTATTTTCCTAAGTTTGAGTTGAACGATTGAAAGGCTTGATAACACGGTATATCAACATAGGATATAGCACAAGCATACTGTATGAATCAAAGAATCCACACTGTGGTACACCCAAGAATGTAATATCATATAATTTGGGTTAGTAAAGACTGAGAATCTGTGAAAGAGGAAAAGACGGCTTTTAATGGATTTTCAGAAGGTAGGAAAAATCCACAATCATATGATGAAACTATTACCAGTTAAAAAGTCAAGTATGAATATTTGTGAAATTGCTGAGGTAGACTCTTTTCCATGCTTTATTTAAACAAGGGTTCCTGGAAAGTTGGGCTTAACAAGACTCTTAAGAACAAAAACAGCAGTTATTAACCAGTAAGTGATGAGCCAAACTTACATTGTGGCTTCGACTTCTTATCGTCATATCCCTCAGTACTATGTAAACCAACCAGTCGGCTTGGAGAACAGTACAATGACTCCACAGCATATCTACATTGAAATGCTCGCAAATACTGCAGCCCTCTATAGTGGGTCTGCATGGGACCCGTTCTGAGTCAATGTGACCAATGCAACACATCAAACCAATCACAATTTTTGCTTGGGCGGAGCTTCAACAGTGCTCACTAGATTAATGTTGTAGGTGCAACAGTGAGTGAGGATGGTTAGTAAACCGCCAATTAAAACCTTATCAAAATATGTAAACGTATGCTGATTTTGTACAAAGTACAAACTTGTGGCAACAGAATTCAGTTTTCTGACAGGTGTTTTTCGTCAATGCTGCAAACTAGCACACAATTAAAAAAAAGTTATTTGTGGAAAGATAGGGTAGGCCAAGAACCACTTTGCACTGAGTGCTCCACAAAGATCATTTCACTTGTTGGAATCCAATAACTATTTTTAAGTCAACCTAATAGGCCGCATCAGGTATCCACGTCACATCAACCAAGACATTCCAAACACCACTGTGTTAAGTTACATCAAAGAAATTATAATAAACACTATTATAATAAGCACTTTCATTATAAAGACTACTATGGTTGTTGGAACCATTTAACTGTGATAAAAGGGTTTCCGTAAAAAACATTTACACTGGGTTCTTTAATAAAGAACCTTTAGATGATAAAATGGTTCTTGGTAGAACCCGATTAAGCCACAAAACCAGTCTGAAAACAGTGAAAAAATTACACACGCAACACCAACTAGCATGTAGGGGAGGGTTCTTAAAACAACAACATTTCCACTGGTAGCCAGCAGTCAATTTGAACCTTTTTGTCTATCACAAAATTAACTTCCTAGGGAGGCGTGACAGAGACGTGATTTCAGAGGTATGGTTACAGAGGACGAGTCCTTACAATTAGTCATAACTGCAGTTACTTACTGTCTCCATGTTTGAATGGCTCCTGCTGCGCTGGCCCAGTGGCAACATCTCTGAGTGCAGGTGCTGGCCCAGGCTCCAGGGGGCGCTGTGGTGGTGCACGCCCCTCCTGGGGGAGACAGGTCTGATCATGCCCCGGTGGTGACTGCGTGGAGACAGTTCCCTCCTGCCCACCAGGTCCCTGCCCGGCGACATGGGGTGTCCGGCCTTGGACCTTGGCGACAGATCCCTCCGGGGTGATAGGTCCCTCCTGAAGGTGATGTCTCTCTTGGGGGATATGTGCCTGAGAGGGGACACCTCTCTGCGGGGCGACAGGCGGCCACGGGGGGACAGGTCGCGGCGGGGGGAGAGGTACTTGCGTGAGGAGGAGGTGGGGGAGGGCTCTCGTAGCGGGGATGAGTCCAGGCCTGGGGAGGAAAGGCGAGACGGGGACAGGTCGAATGAGGAGGAACTGTGTTCTGGGGACAGGCCAAAGTCCTCGTCCATAGAGCTGGGTACGTCCAGCCTACTCTTATAGTCCCCGCCAAGAGCGCCCTGCAGTAGCCGCTGGTACTCTGCCATCTGGCCCTGGCCGGCTCGTTCGCTGGGCACCATTAGCTGGGTGATCTGGATGCTGGGCAGGCTGGTGAAGTAGCTGAAAAGGGGCGGTTTGGAGCCGTGGCCCAGGAGGTCTGAGGAGCAGGTGCCCTGAGATGCCGCCACAGCCGTGATGGAGAGAGATGGCACGCCATAGGGCTGAGGGCTGGTGCTTCTGGAGCGCGTCTTGGGTGTGGAGTCGCCATCATAATCATCGTCGTCATCGTCGTCATCGTCCACCTCATCCCCATCATCCTCACCACCGTCAGAGTCATCTGCGTCTGAGAACTGGTGGTTCGCCATGATGCCTGACATCTTCATGGACTCTCTCTGGCCATCCTCGCCATTGTCTAAAAAGGAAATGATGGGATGACCACCAATTGATCCAGTTGAACAACTGGAATTGTACTAACAGCAGACTACTTATTTCTCCAAGACAAAGCCTTAAAAAATACCTTACATAATGTACAAACACAGTAGTAGTCATTTTCAAATCTAGAAGTTTGCAGATCTTCTACAGCAACTGCAATTAATTTCATTTGGATTCAAAGGATCGCTGGATTTACTTTACATTCTACGCAGAATGATGAGAATCATGCTGGGAACATTTTAACTCTCTAACTTGAACTTGGATCATTTTACATAAATCTAGCAGAGAGCAAGCTTCTGAAAAACAATGATATTTGTCCCTGTTCCATGACCAGGGCCCAGTATTTCTTCAATATTGGCTCATCTCTACACAATGTGCACAATCAGTCTGTCTGATTCATACCAGCTTCACCTGTGTCCGCATCCTCCACCGATGTCACTGACACCCCGAGCTCCAAGCATTTCTTCATGTGGGCTTTCGACTTCATGTGTTTTGTCAGATTTCCTGAAATCAGAGTTCATTAGTCTTACTAGAAAGTCTTACTGGAAAGTTTTACTGGAAGCAGCATACAGTAGACCATGTCATACAGTAGACCATATCAATTCACCAATCAACGCCTCACCGGAGAAAACATGCTGTGTAACTCTGTTTTGAATAGGTTGATTCCAAAATGGGATAAACACACATTTCATATTGTATTTTTTCAGGAATTTGTATTATTTATTTCACAGGAAACTAGGTAAAGAAAACATCAGTGGGCAGCATTCCAACCCATGCTGTAGTATAACATTTGAACTTGAGGCAGCAGCTTAGACTACTCTAGGTTACAGAAACACAAATTCTCCCTCTGAAATGAAAAACACTAGAAAGTTATTTAAAAATGCAAATATCTCAGCAATTTAAAAGTCATGCCCGCCTTTCAATGTTCTGTATAACACAAATATGTCAATAGGAGGTTAACACCAATCAGCCATAACATTATGACCACCTGCCTAATATTGTGTAGGTCCCTCTTTTGCGGCCAAAACAGCCCTGACCCGTCAAGGCATGGACTCCACTTCTGGAGGTGTGCTGTGGTATCTGGCACCAAGACATAAACAGCAGATCCTTTAAGTCCTGTAAGTTGCGAGGTGGGGCCTCCATGGATCAGACCTGTTTGTCCAGCACATCCCACAGATGCTCGATTGGATTGAGATCTGGGGAATTTGGAGGCCAAGTCAACACCTTGAACTCGTTGTTGTGTTCATCAAACCATTCCTGAACCATTTTTGCTTTGTGGTAGGGAGCATTATCCTGCTGAAAGAGTCCAATGCCATCAGGGAATACCGTTGCCATGAAAGGGTGCACATGGTCTGCAACAATGCTTAGGTAGGTGGTACCTGTCAAAGTAACATCCACATGAATGGCAGGACCCAAGGTTTCCCAGCGGTTTCCCATTGCCCAAAGCATCACACTGCCTCCGCCGGCTTGCCTTCTTCCCATAGTGCATCCTGGTGCCATGTGTTCTCCAGGTAAGCGACGCACACACACCCCATCAAGAAAACGTGATTCATCAGACCAGGCCTCCTTCTTCCATTGATCCGTGTTCCAGTTATGATGCTCATGTGCCCATTATAGTCACTTTCGGCAGTGTACAGGGGTTAGTATGGGCACCCTGACTAGTCTGCAGCTACGCAGCCCCATACGCAACAAACTGCGATGCACTGTGTGTTCTGACACCTTTTTATCAGTAACAGCATTAACTTTTTAAGCAATTTGAGCTACAGTAGCTCGTCTGTTGGATCGGACTGCGTTAGGCCAGCCTTTGCTCCCCACATGCATCAGTGAGCCTTGGCCGCCCATGACCCTGTCACTGGTTCACCTCTTTTCCTTCCTTGGACCACTTTTGATAGGTACTGACCACTGCAGACTGGGAACACCCCACAAGAGCTGCAGTTTTGGAGATGCTCTGACCCAGTCATCTAGCCATCACAACTTGGCCCTTGTCAAATTCTCTCAGATCCTTACGCTTGCCCATTTTTCCTGCTTTTAACACATCATCTTTGAGGACAGAATGTTCACTTGCTGCCTAAAATATCCCACCCACTTACAGGTGCCATAATAATGAGATTATCAGTGTTATTCACTTTATCTGTCTGTGGTCATTATATTATGGCTGATCGGTGTATATCACAAACAGAATATCACAAAGAGGACATGTCATTATTTTCCTGAGGCACCAAAAGTAAATTTTCATAATTTTTCAGTTTCACATCAAGGGAACACGTGGATGTTTATATGAAAAATAACAGATGCTGGGGTTTTTAAACACTTCCATTTCCAAATAACTCATAAATAATCAAGTTTTTTTTCAATGGTATAATATATATTACACTTTTAGAATGTTTGAGTCAAAATGACAAATCTTTGGCAAGAAGGGGCATCTAAAGTAGCCTGGCCTTGCTAGTGTTAAAACATCACTTTAGGTGTGCTTTAAAATATTTTCATTTTCAATGTTTGTTTACTCTACATTTGACTGTGATAAATGGGTTCTCACACTTCTATCATAAGATGGGCTAACAGTGGACTAAAGTCTCTCTAGATTAGAGCAAAATGTACAGTAGATCTAATATTATTGCCTTAATAAATATAAAACACATTTATATACGCATATACAGTATCTCTCAAAAGCGAGTACACCCCTCACATTTTTGTACATGTTTGAGTATAACTTTTCATGTGACAACACTGAAGAAATGACACTTTGCTACAATGTAAAGTAGTGAGTGTACAGCTTGTATAACAGTGTAAATTTGCTGTCCCCTCAAAATAACACAACACACAGCCATTAATGTCTAAACTGCTGGCTACAAAAGTGAGTACACCCCTAAGTGAAAATGTCCAAATTGGGCCCAAAGTGTCAATATTTTGTGTGGCCACCATCATTTTCCAGCACTGCCTTAACCCTCTTGGGCATGGAGTTCACCAGAGCTTCACAGGTTGCCACTGGAGTCCTCTTCCACTCCTCCATGACGACATCATGGAGCTGGTGGATGTTAGAGACCTTACGCTCCTCCACCTTCCGTTTGAGGATGCCCCACAGATGCTCAATAGGGTTTAGGTCTGGAGACATGCTGGGCCAGTCCATCACCTTTACCCTCAGCTTCTTTAGCAAGGTAGTGGTCGTCTTGGAGGTGTGTTTGGGGTCGTTATCATGTTGGAATACTGCCCTGCGGCCCAGTCTCCGAAGGAAGGGAATCATGCTCTGCTTCAGTATGTCACAGTACATGTTGGCATTCATGGTTCCCTCAAAGAACTGTAGCTCCCCAGTGCCAGCAGCACTCATGCAGCCCCAGACCATGACACTCCCACCAACATGCTTGACTGTAGGTAAGACACACTTGTCTTTGTACTCCTCACCTGGTTGCCGCCACACATGCTTGACACCATCTGAACCAAATAAGTTTATCTTGGTCTCATCAGACCACAGGACATGGTTCCAGTAATCCATGTCCTTAGTCTGCTTGTCTTCAGCAAACTGTTTGCGGGCTTTCTTGTGCATCATCTTTAGAAGAGGCTTCCTTCTGGGAC